>JANHFX010024777.1:5829-18017 GCA_027560015.1 Chloroceryle amazona
GGGCCCCAGGGAGGGGTGGGGCCGCCCGGTGGGTCCCCAGGGAGGGATGTGGCCTCTCTGTGTCCCCAGTGAGGGATGTGGCCCCTCTCTGTGTCCCCAGTGAGGGATGTGGCCTCTCTCTGGCAGGCTGGTGCCCAGCAGCAGGAGGATACTGGGCTGCACAGGCGAGTTGCTGCACTTTGAACTCGCTTTTTGCCCAGGGGCCCCATCGGGACGGGGGTGATGGGGCGACTGCTTTTTGATGCTCCACTGCTTTTTGATGCTTGGCGCTGCCTTTGTCAGTGGACATCTGGTGCCAGGATTGCTGCTGTCGGGGCTGGGGGTGGGCTGCAAGGCCAGGGAATTTGATGGATTAGTGCGGTTGGAGGGCTGGGGGAGGGGACGGGTAGGGTTTCAGCTCTTGCTGCAGGTAGAGAGAGAATTTGGGGATTAGGGGCACTTTTCTGCAAGCTGCAAAGGGGGGGAGGATTTGGAGAGGGGGAAGGGTTGGGAAGAAAATAGTTTTTCCAGTTTTCCCAAAGAGATGACATTTGTTTGCTCTGGAGGGCAGCACAAGGGAAATGTGTGTGCATCCGGAGCAGGGGATGAAAAAAATCCACTCAAATCTGGTGCCGGTCTGTCCCCCCAGCTTTATAACCCTTGGGAATCCCGGTTGCTTGTGCCTGGCCTCAGGGTCACTTGGTTCATTCCCTGCTGCTTCCTATGGATTCAATAACCTCCTGCTCTCCCCAGAGATCAGCTTAAATTAAAACTTTATCCTTTACTTAAGGAAGCAAGCGGCAGCCTCTCCCCATGCTCTGTTACAGGAGCTGGGTACTTTGCATGTCTCTGTCCATCCCTCTTTCCCGTGGTCACCAGATGGGCTGCTCGGGGAACCAGAGCCGTTGGAGCAGGAGGAGGGGGATGTGGGACATCTTCTGCCCCTGATCTCCTCGAGTGAAGGAGTAAGAAAGAAAATCCTGATTTTTTTTTTAAAAGCTTCCCCTGAGAGTAGATATTTCAATATGCTCTGGCCTGGTCAGGGGAAAATTGCTGTTTTTCTTGGGGTAGGACGAACTTCCTGGGGGTATGGCCAGGAGGCATCACAGGGTCCTTTCCTGGAGTGCTCTGTGCCAGCCAGTGTCCCCACGTGGGTGGAAATGCCCCGTCCCTTGCCTGCAAGAGCAGGAGGGTTTGCATAGTGGCAACGGCCACCCGGAACTGGCCAAAATGGGAACCTCGAGGAACAGCCACGGTGAAATCCAATCCACAACCAGCTCTGTGTTTGAGGATCAAATCCACGTGTAAAAAGTACCCAGAAGATTCAATGTCTGCTGGCTTTGCCTCCTGGAAATGCTGCTGTGGGGAGGGTGGCTCTTAGGGAGGCACGTTCAGGCCGTAGGTTCATCAGAAACCTTATTTTTTTTGACAGGACTGGATTTGTTTTGTGCTGGGAGGGACGTGCAGCCCCCCACACGTGGCTCCATCCCCCTGTCAGGCGTTGAGCCATGTGCAGCAGAGATACAGCCCCAGCCAGGCAGGGAGCTCTGTGCTTCTGCTGCAGAAAAAAGTCCTCATGGGTGACTTTTTTTCCCCCGCCTTTCCAGCAGAAATTGAGTAAAAATTAGAGGTGGGGAGGAGCAGGAAATTCACGTGGAACGAAGGAAACTTGGGGGCTGAGATGAGGGAGGTACTGCAAAAGATGAGAGACACCAGAGGGGTGTTGGAGGGTTTGGACCAGGGGATCTTCTGTCTTCCCTTGTGTTGCTGTGGCCATGATATCAAAGCTATGGAACTGCCTTTTGAATTTTGATTTCTTCTCCGTGTTGAACAAAGTGGTGGCCAAGGACCGTGGTGATGCAGCAGGTCTTGTGTCTGCAAGGTTTCTGAGGTCAGAAAAGCCTTAAAACACTGGTCTGAACAAAAAAGAAAATAAAAAATAAGGGATAAAGTTACACCTACCATCCTGAAAATGCATTTATTTGAACTTTAGGAGCAAAAAGCAGATACATTTTGGGGAGGGAGAGAGGAGGGAAGAACTCCCTGTAAAAACACGTGCAAGGAAGTGACCAGCTGTGGTGTTCTGTGAAACAGGAGCTGCTCAAATTCAAAGAATTATTCCACTAACCAAGACCTTGTCTTTGTGCTGGGGCCAAAGGCTGCGGCCCCAAGCTTACAGAATTTCAGGCTGCTCCAGGCTTTCCAGGTGGGTTAACTCCTGCTGGAGATGGTCGCTGGCAGCTGGGAGACTCCAGTCTCCCCAGTATGCTCTCTTTATTGCAGTATCCTCCAGGTCCTGTTCTAGAAGCACCTCCCTGCCATCCACACCTCGTACTAATTGCATCGAGGAGGCATCAGAGAGTGAAAACTTGGTTATTTGCCACCGTTTCTCCCGTGTTAATGGGCTTGGCCTCTTGGATGCTGCCGAGCACCATAGGCAAGTGCTTCTCTGCTGTCCATGTCCCACCGGACCGATCCAGTCCTGCTTCAGGTCCTCTGCCAAGCGGTGGTGGCTCGGAGCTAGGAAAGAACTGCACCCAGATAGGTAATTCTTCTGAAGCATCTGCTTTTGGGTGCTGGCAGCGATGCTGAGCCGGACTAGATGAATCACCGCAGCCTCCAGCCTGACGTGTTTGATGGTTGCAGCGCTGCCTTCCTGGAGGGGAAGGAACTGTAGTCCATTACCAGGAGTCCATTTCTCTTAGTGAAGGTGGAACGTCACACGAAGCACCGAGTGCTACTTGCTGAGTGCACCCGGTTCCTCACCCGGTTCCTCGCAGCCAGCCTCGCTCGCGTGCCGTGAAACGCTCGCTTGACAGCACGTTCCAGAGCAATATCCTGAAATAAATGATGAGCCCGCGCTATGCTTTATGCACTGCCCTGAGAAGTGGGAATGTGTAAATCGTGCCATCCAAATGATTTAGCCCCAGGTATAGTTGTGATTCAAAATGAATTTCTATCCCTGCTTCTCCCTCGCGCCGGCGCTGCAGTGACTGCCTGCTATAAACCAGCAGAATATTGCCATGGCCCACGTGCCAGGGAGGCTGTGTGAGACTGGGCTGGGCTGGGAGGCTGTGTGACCGTGCCTTCCTCTGTCCCTGCATCCCTGGTCTTGACGTGTGAGCAGAGGGGTGCAGGTTTCAAATCAATCCCTCTCCATCTCTGGGCGACTCGTCCGAATCCGTCTCTCTCCGTCCCTAAGCGGGGAGCCGCGCGACGCAGTTTCCATGAGGCTTAACGGGGAAGATGAGTGACATGTTAAAAGTGGCTTTAGGTTTTATGCAAAGCCAATGATGCTTAAGCCAGCTGGGGGATTTTAGGGTTTTCAGCAAGTTTCATTGGACAAAAAATTCCTTTGGAAAGCGTCTCGTGTCCAGCGTGAAATTGTGCTGGAGATCAAGGTGATGGGAGTTGTAGGTGGCTCGTGGTGCTTCACAACTTACTGTGCCCTTGGGGAGTTAATTGTCTTCCCTCCTGCTTTGGGGGAAAAATGGCAAACTCATGAGAAAGACCCGTTTGCCTTTGTGGTGATGAATGAGCATTAATATTAAAACATCCAGGGATTTTATTTTATATTTTTAAAGATTAATTTTGCTTCTTGGCTGGTACCATGGTTTAGATCTCCTGGAATAGCTTTGGAAATGCAAGTCTAGGCAAATACATAGAAAAGATGAACTGTAGACTCCACTCTGCCATTTTCCTCACGATTTGCAGAGCTCTTCCAGCATTTCACTGCTCTCCTGGCACTGCCTGGGTCCAGGAGTCGGTCGTTTCTTAAAATGCAAAGGTCAGAGGTGCTGGAGGAGGGATGAACCCCAAAGACCTGATCACTGTTTGAGGCTTCAGCTGCCCTCCTAAAGCAGACACGATGCAAATGCTTTCTTCTCAGGGAATTCTTAAATCTCCCTGTATTAATTTCACTGGTTTGAACTGTAGAAATTAAAACACTAGAGAAAAATAGGCATTTGCTCCCCGTTGCCTGTTACAAAAGCACTGGTTTGTGGACAGCCAAATAAAATTCTCGGTTCAAAGTGTTCCAGCAATGTGTTAAAGTTTATAGAGCGTTTAACAAACTTTTTTTAGTGTGCAATAGTTTATATTGTCAGCAAACAGCCGAGTGTCACATCAAAGTTGTAGCTTTTTCTCACTTAATGGCACAAGGGGTAGTGCTTCCTCACTTGATCTTGGGTGGCTTCTCAGTGCACACCTCAGCATGGCTTTTCCTTTCCTTATTTTACCCCCTAAAATCTCTAAAATAGACAGATTGTGAATGCTGATTTAAAGCCTGTGATTCAAGCAGGGTAGTTGGATTTATTTTTATCTTTAAAGGGAAGAAGAAGAAAAAACCCCAAACCACAAAGGCAAATAATCGCGGTGACTTCAGCGGTGTTCTCCCCGTGCGGTTCCCTGCTGGGCTGGGAGAGCAGAGCAGCCAGATGAAATCTGCTCTCGTAGAAGGCAAGGAGAGTTCTGCCATCGACTCTTATAAACCTGTAATGATTTTTCTTCAATGCCGGAGCAGGGCTGTGTCTTGGGCAGGGATGGTTTAGCAGATACGGGCAAGCTGGAGCCCTCTGGCACCAGTATCGGTGAGGCTGCAAATTTGGTGCCTTTTGCCCAGATTTGGGCATTTATTTCTCTTGTAAACTGGAAGAGGATGAGCTCTGGGGAGCTCTGCCCGGCCTCTCCTCTGCCCCACTGCTTGGGATCGTGGTTGCATAGGAGGGGAACGCGGAGGAGGAGTTAAACCTCCAAAAGCAGCCGCTTCCAGCAGGAATGTCCTAGATCTTGGAGTTGTCATTTTGACTAAATCTGAACTAAATAGGTATAAAAACTCGATAACAGTGTCTGGATAACGCATCATAAACCATCTTATTTGTTTTATTGTAGGTTTAATTACAGTAATGCACACGTATACAGTTATGTCCCCACGCAAGATCTATTCAGTAGTCAAGAGTTTACACCACGTTCTAAATAACGAAACCCGAGCGGTACCGAGGGCTCCCAGCAGCATCCTTCATCATCACCCAACTGAAAGCGGGAAGCCTCCTCTTCCCCGTGAACTACACAGTCAGGATTGTTGAACTTGAGCCGTTTCTGAGGGGTTGGGTTACAGGGCAGGGGGTGTGATTTTCATCCCACCTCCTGCATTTCAGCCTTGCTTTGTTTTGGAAGTTTCCCGTCGAGTGGAAGCCGGCCTAAAATGTCTTCTTAACGTTGACGTGATGTGTCATCGGCAGCAACAGTCAGGTGGTAGATGAGGGAGGCACGCAAGCAAAATTGAAACCAAAATAATCTGTGTCTTATTAAAAAACCCCAAGCCAATCTGCAGCAATAGAACAGGAGGAAATTCCACTTGGAGTTCCTAACGAGAAGCCTTTCGCACGTTCCTCCCGTGATTTATATAATTGCTCCATCTCTTTGATGGCTTGATGGAATTATAGCTCTGCATTACACGATGGATAATCAATCAAAATAAAGTGTGTTTACCCCTCTGCTGCAGCGTGTGTGTGAAACAGAGACGTTGCAGCGGGAATTGTTCTTGAACCCTGGTATTCCTGCTGAGTTTCGGGTGTGATTTCAGGATCTGATATCTGCGTGAACCTGACCTCACCTCGTAGGCTTCAAACTCCTGCTGGCTTAAGCAGGGGCTGTAAGAACTTGCTCTTTCTATGGTGCGTGTAGGAACATTTCTGCTGAAATATGCAGTGGGCTTGTTTGTTTAAATAGCGCAGAAAATAAAACCGCAGCAAGGAGGCAAAAGGTGCCAACCCCCGAGCTCTTTGGAAGGGCTGGGTAAGGCTTGGAGGTTGAAATTCTGCCTTTCTAGGCAAGCTCGGAGTTGGTCGTGTCTGATATTTAATAGGCTGTTCCCCACCCTGTTTGCCACATGGGTTATTTGAGTTTCTCTATGGCTTTAGTGGAATTTCTTTCCCTATTTACCAAATGTGCTGCTGTGAAATGTGGAAACCCTTTATCTGAGGGGTTGCTGGAGTAAGATTTTAAACCCAAGCTCTGGAGCGAGCGATAGCTTGGATAACGTACGAGTTATCCAAGTACGAGTTAAATAGATGACTTCTGCAGGAGCTGATGCTCTTTGCTATAGCTCAGGGCACAGTCGTATCCTTCAGTGGGCCTTCAGTTCTCGCCTACCCCCGTTTTCAGCCTGTTTACCTCATGGCAGGGCTTTTTTAGGGTGCTCATGAAGCGCAGCGGTCATTTAAATGGCATCTGCGGGGCTGCGTGGACTCAGAATCCCTTTGGTCTCTCCTCCGCCTGCAAAACCTGCCAGATACTGATGGAAGGAGATAAAATGGAGGAGAGAGCCGGGCAGGGCTCGTCCCTCACCCCGCTCGCTTGCTCCGTGCCGCAGCATCTCCCTCTCCGGCTGGGGTTTATTTTTGGGTCTCCCTCCCGCAGGAACGTGGCTCTCCCTGGAGAATCCCTTCTCCTCTTCCCTCCTCGCCTCGCTGTGAGGGGATCACAGCTGCTGAGTAAATGTTAAGATAATAGTGTTATTACGGAGTAATTATACTGCAAGTTATTGAATTAAAAGTGATGAGACTGCCTGTAATGCTGAATGGGGAGAGGAGGGAGAGGCTGGGTGGGAGAGCACAGAGCCGGGAAGGTGGAGAATAGAGAGAACCTAATAAATTTCCTCTTGTCGAGAGCCCCTCGCTGCCGGGACTGGGACTGAGAATGAATGAAAGGGAAGCTCAAAGAGCTAATAAATAAACCATTTCCCTGAGAATAGAGGGTATAATTAGAAAGCGTGGCCCTGTGGTTTTGTGTCTGCCCTGGGGTGGAATCTGCTCAGCGCTGTACAGTGGCGATAAAAGAGGGAGACAATGCAGAGATGATGTCGCACAGTTTGTTAACTTTTGAGGAAGGAGATGTGTCGTGCCTCTCTCTTTCCAGAAAAATAATAATAATAAATAATTTAAGCTTTATGTTGCAAAACTTCAATAACTGGCTATACCCTGGAGCTTCTCTATCGGTAACTCTGGCTGATCTTGCATTTTTCTCTCTGTATATTTTCTTGGGGGAGGGTGGTTTTCAGTGTAGACTTTAGAAGACTTCACCCTCTTTTTTTTTTTTTCCATTTTTCTTTTTTTCATTTTTCCACCCCAAGAGGGCTAAACAGAACTGGTTCTTTTTTCCTTTTCCACTATCTCAGGCTGAGATTTGCCTACAGGCTGAATGTCTCTCTTGCCTCTGCTGCTATAGCCTTGGTGTCACCGTGCTTTTCAGGATGGTTTGCTAATTGATTTCCATTCCTCCCACCTTTTATTCTGTCCTCGCTTGCTCAGCCTGTCTCTGCCCTGGAAGATCCCACCATCCCGACTGCTATATCAGACACGGGGCCTCCCAGCTTGCAGAGGTGAACAGCTAAAACTATACCAAAGGAGATAATAGTGCGTTAAATTGAGGTCTGCACGTGAGCCTAAATCTCCCCCTTATGCCACAGGGATCCTCTGTGAGCTTGGACGAGCTGCTGCCACCTCTGGTCCTTCTGTTCTGCATCTCTGGGATGGGGATAACGTTGTGGTAATGCAGCAGTAGCTGTGTACTGGGGATGAAGGGGTGGGAAGCCACAGGAGCATCAGTAGCCTTGCAGTGACAGGAGTGGAAGACACAGGGGATGTGCACCATGCTCTTTTTGGAACCGGACAGTCTTTAGTAGCCACAGGGTTTTTGCATAGTTAAAAAATGAATAAATAACTGTCTCCTTCCTCTCCCAGCAGAAGATTTATCCCTGCCTGCCTGTGGCCAGTTCCTCTGTGGCCATCTCTGAGGGGGTCAGGAGTCGGAGGGAGAGCAGCCCCTGCCCCGCGTGCCAGAGCCCTGGATCTACAGAGCTGTGGCAGGAGGGTGGCTGCACCAGGGCCGGGGGAGCTGCTCCTTTTCTTTGGAGTAACTGGTGGGTCTTTAGAGGAAGGAGACAACAGCTAGTAATGCAAGTCCAGGGGAGGAGGCAGGAGGGTGCATTTTGCTGCTGTTTAACCTTCCGAGTATTTTGGGTGGCTTTGGATGAGCAGGGGGCAGATGCACTCGTGTCTAACTGGGACTGGTCCCCCCATGTGGGTGTTTGTGCAGCTTAAGTAATTATTTCAGAGAAGCACTTTGGTAGGTGCTAGAGAGATGTGGAGTGTTTACCTTACTTTACAATCTAAGAAGCCCTAATAAAATACACAACAGGAGTATTAACAATGAAACTATTTTGAGGATTATTAAGCTATTATAAAAGAATGGAAGAAAATCTGCCTGGCATTATGTTCTATGCCACTAGATATTTAAATTAATGCCTTCCCTATAGCAGCTCCTTCAGAAATCTCAAGGCACTTAAACATCTTCAGTGAATTAGATCCTTGGTATTGTTAAATAGCTCTTCAGCATATTCTATTCATGTAGCACGAGTGGGAAACTGAGGCAGGATTTGGCCACTGTGGGAAGGGTAAAGTGGAGATGTGATTCCTGTGGCTTTCCGTGACCCTTTGGTGTGATGTAGGATGGAGAAATATCCTTGTCCAGCAGCTCTTCCCACTGCCTGGGGTTGCTGGACTGTATTTTTTTTCTTTCTCTCTTCCCCACCTCATCCTGCTGTTGTTGTGGGTACCAAGAAAATCCTCCTGGTTTTGCCTTTTGCCTAATCGATGCTGTTACAGTATTTACAGCACTGCCTGTACCCATCTCGGAGCAGCCCATAAACCCTGATAGAATGTTATTTACTTGTAAAAGGCAATTTGTAAAGATCTGTCTGGGGGCCGCTGTCACCATATCCATGGGATTTATTTCCTGTTTATTTACGGTTTGTGCTCGTGTATATGCGCTGCTTCTTTCCCATCATAATCCAAAACTTGTCCCTTGGACTTTGCTGTCACTTGCAGTGTCAGCTGCCTGGGTCCCAGGGCTGCCTCTCTCGTGAAGGTTGATTTTATGGTTTTTATTTTTATTTGGTTTTGCTTTTTCTGAGGATGAGGAAGGTTTTATTGCTTGCAGGTTTTATTGCGTCCCCTTCTGAGGAAGATCTGTAGGCATTACAGCTCCTTGGTCTTGAAATGTGCTTGAGGAGGAGATGGGCATGGAGCTTCTGGTACAGTCATGCTTTTGTTTCCTGCAGAGTGCCAGATCCCGGCCCTGACCCCTCCCTGCACCACAAAGATTGTGTGTGGAATTCTTGGCTTTAGATTTGGATTAATAAATGAAGGATTTCCTGGCTTTCATGGTGCACAAATGGTTTGGTTTGGGAGTGGATGACTGATTTTAAGGAGTGATTTCTTCTTGGTCTCTTGTGATGGGGTCTGGGGACTCTTCTTGTTCACCCTTAGGAGCACTGAGTGTAACAGGTCAGTACCTGGAAATAATGATTTAAAAATAAGGTTATAGCAGCCAGCAAAGGGCTCTGATGACTCAAATGTCTTCAGCTGCCAACTTTTAGTGTACACTCAAGATCTCTTCTTGGGTTCACTTGTAATGATCCCACCCAAACCAAAGCTTCAGCTCTTCTCTGTGCTGGATACCTCTGGTGGAAGACAACCTTGAAGAGAAACAGCCACTGCAGATCTGTGGCTGAGCAGGGAATAGCTCCTGGATCTTCAGCATCAATGTGCAATCCCTCGTCCGTTGAGCAAACCTTGAAATACATCCCAGCACAGCCACGGTCCTGGGTAGGCATCTGGAGAACTGCTGACCCAGGGATGTTTTCTTTCAAGGAACAGTTCAGAAAAGGGACCTGAACTAGTTGGAGTTGTGGTACGTGGAGGAACACGCTGTAGATCTGCTGAAAAAACCAAAATCAAATAGGAGACTTGGCAGTGGAGCTCTTTGAAAATTGTTCAAAGGGACCTCGTCAATGTGCAACTCCTGTTTATGTTTTTTTCTTCCTCCTCCTTTCTTTTGTTGATACAATCTTCGAAGTGGGAGGATTTACAAAATTGTGTTTGTTTATAAGCTGCTTCTTCAGACACCTTTCTTCCCTTGTAAATATTGCGTAAGAGGCTGAAAGGAAAAACAGAGAAAATGAACATGGAAAAGTCCTCATCAGATCCCTCCTCTAATCGCTTCAGAACCTGAAAATCAGAGTTGTTGTTGGATGTGTCACAAATCCATCCCCACAGCTTTGCAGATGCACCAGGGATAGACCCGTAAAGCCCATCACTCGGACCCACCTTAAAGCCACACCAGTGACTCCTTTAAAGGTCTGCCCTGCCAGGGCAAGGGTGCTCAGCACCACCGGGGCTCTCAAAGGAGGCACCTCCAGACTCGTCAGCCTGAGGGTCCTGCTTCCAGGAGCTTCTCTCCTTCTGCTGGACCCACCCAGTCTCTGACTGGGAAGAATTACTTTGGTTTATTCAAGAGCATCTAAAACAACCCTGAAGTGGAAGGAAAAGGAGCATCCTTCAGCCTTCCCTGTGCTGGAGGAGCTTTCAAAGCTCCCCTCCCCTTGTGGACCTCATCAGAGCATCTCCAAGGACGGTGATGAGGATGGCTCCAGCAGAGAGTGGGCAGCCAGCACTTCAAGCAATACAAGTGAGTCTGCAGAAGGTTTTCTGCCACCGCTTTCAGCAGCAGCAGCACTGGAGTGGCAGGAGTGATGGACAGAACTGGAGGAAACTCTGTTTACTGAAGTTAGCACCAAAGGCTCTGTGGATGCTGCTTTTTTCTCCTTGGGGTGGCTTACCGGCTTCTTGGGCCGTGTACGGGCTGAGCAACCTCAGGAGAAGGTTTTACCAGAGCAGTTTTAGGTTTTCATGCAAATTGATAAGTGAAGGCAAAAGTCGTGGGGTCCCTTGGCCGTCCCTGCCGAGCTCCTGGGAACCCTCTATGTCCTTTGGCTTCTGGGAGATGCTCTAACAAGCTCACGCTCAAACCTGCCAGCCCCGAGTTTGCGAGGAGCTGGTTTCTTAAATCAAAGTGTTTTTACCAGGGATTTGCTTTGGTTTGGCTGAACCACTTGCAAAGGTGCCTGTGAACGGGGGGGAGGGAAAGGCAGAGCTTTCCTCCTTGGCCAGGGCCACAGGGCTTTGTGCTGGCAGGGTCCTCTGAGCGGCACACGCAGGCAGAGAACAAGAGCAGGCGATGAAGGGCGGAATTACAGGGAAGGATGTGGAAAGCAGTGTGCTGAAAGGCACCGTGCTTTGCCCAAGGACGCGGGGTGATGGAGCTGGGCTTGGAGCTCAGCAGCTCCGTTCCGGGTGCCGGAGCGCTGCGTACGGATCGGTGCTTCTGCATGGAAGTGGTTTTGGGGTAGATTGCCAAAACCTTTACCTTGATTTTTCTGGCTGTTGAGAAAACCGTAAAGGCCTGGAGGACTTGAGTTCAGATGACGGGTCTGGATGTCTCTCCCTGGAAGCTATGGAAAGCAGTACTCGCAGTCCTGTTTGAACTTGTCAACTACCAAGTTAAAAAGTTGGTTTGACCCTTCAGGATATTTAAAAAACAAATATTTCTTTCACCTTCCTTCTCCCGGTTTTATGAGAGGGCCAAGCCAAGAGCTTTGTATTCAGCAGTAGGAGTGTAATTACAGCAAGTCCAGGCGAGCGATTCTCCCCAGGGCTGTTTCATAGTTGATTTTTGCTTCTCTTTTTTATTTTTTTTTTTAATTTTCCTCCCCCCCCGCTCCATGTTATTGCTCTTACTCCTCCACCTCCCCACGCACGTGCGATGCCGCAGCAGCTGCGGGACCCCCGCTCCTTCCCCCAGAGCCCTGATGGGAGCGATCCGCTTTTACCGGGGGCTGCAGCCCTCGCATGTTTGAAGCAAACTGGAGCTGGAATGGAGCGGCACCCAGCGGGGTCTGCCGCCAAGCGACCCCGAGCCATCGCAGCGGAAGGGCTGGACGGGGCCCAGCGCAGCTGCTCTGGCCGGGGGAACTGGGCCCAGCTTTCAGCCCGCGTGTCTGGGCAGACTTGAGCAGGGCAGGACCAGCGGGCAGATGGAGCGATGCCCACCCGGGAAGCGGCTCCCGGCTCTCCCTGCCCGTGGCACGGCTCGGTGGGGTGGGCAAGCTGGGCGCGTGCTGCCGGTGGGGCTTTGCGAGCTCTCGCTTTGCTCGTTTGTGCCGTGTTTAATGAGCGGAGAGGGTTTCATTTTGCTTTGTGCCTCTCCTATGAAGAAAGGCTGAGGGAGCTTGGGGGGTTCAGCCTGCAGAGGAGAAGGCTCCAGCTGGGGAGACCTTCTGGGGGCCTTGCAGGGCTTCAAGGGGCCTG
>JANHFX010024778.1:2643-23655 GCA_027560015.1 Chloroceryle amazona
TATAAACACGTCAAGGGTGGGTGTCAGGAGGATGGGACCAGTCTTTTTTCAGTGGTGCCCAGTGACAGGACAAGGGGCAAGAGCCACAAACTTGAACATAAAAGTTCCATCAAGACATGAGGAGGAGCTGCTTTGTTGTGAGGGTGATGGAGCCTGGCCCAGGCTGCCCGGAGAGGTTGTGGAGTCTCCTCTGGAGACTTTCAAAACCCACCTGGACACATTCCTGTGTGACCTGCTCTGGGTGACCCTGCCTTGGCAGGGTGTTGGATGAGATGATCTCCAGGGGCCCATTCCATCCCCTATCATCCTGTGATCAAACCATAAGGTTAATTTTCTGAAATTATGTGGTGCTTTTGGCCAACCTTCCTCTTCCAGTGTTTAGAAGGAAAACGTTCATCCTTTTCTGAGCTCATGCTCTTTGTGTAGCTGTGACCAACTTGGTCTGAAGAATTACAGGATGCATTTGCACACATTTGACTTATCTGGCTGCCCTTCTCATAAATTCCCTACTTTATTCCTGCTGTACGCATATGAAACCTTACCAGTTTATATTTCACCGGCGTAGCCTGGATTATTTTTCAGCAGAGGGTTGGCTTAAGAGTCCTGACTCTCAGTTTAAACCCACGAGACTTTACCCAAGGTGTTTGCAGCCGTGCCGCAGAGCACGTCCTTGCCGGTGCTGTTTCCCCGAGTACAAAGAGGTTGTCCTCCATGGCTTTTTGTTACAGCAAGAGGAGCAGAGTTCTTTCCTGGTGCATTGACTTGGAATTTCAATCACGTCCTTGGTGCAAAGTGGGAGGGTTACCAGCCTGGGTGAAAGCAGAACCCAGGATCTAACAATTTTAGCAGCATCAGCTGAAACAAGACTGAAACTGGCACTTGAGGATTTTGTGCGGAAGGAAAAAAGGTTGCGACTGCATTGAAGACATGAGCTTAGTGGTTGCCTAAAGCCACCATAAATAAACTACTCTTTATTCTCTGAGGGAATTTTGTTTGCATTTCTTCAGGTGATACTTTCTATCTTTTCTACTGGACAAACTGCTGAGCTTGAAAGTGATGTCCTGTTACCTGCCTTGACCGGTTATTTTTGCTTTGGTAAAGACCAGGATTTAAAAAAAGCTCACTGCTAGCGAAGGTGATGGGTGTCTGGCTGAGAGCCTGAGCCTGCAATCTGAGATGGGCTCAAGAAACAAGAGGTGGGTCTTTGGGCGAGTTAATTCAAAGGAGGAGAGAGCCATGAAATGGAGAATGAGGTGAAATAGCAGCTGCGTTACGCTGACCGCAGCAGTGAGGAGCTGCATTTATCCTCCAGTCCTGTCACTGCAAATGTAGGGGTCACCGGGGATGGAACACTAAGAACAGGAGGGATCTTGGCTCAGTGTCAACAGATACAGGTTTTGTGCAGCCATAAGTACAGGCAGAGCTGTTTCAGAGCTTGGTGAGGTGAACATGGGCCAAACGGAGTAGATAGGAACTTTGAATTCGCTGGAAGGAGAACTCCTAGATGGATTGGAGCTGGCACGTGTGTGTGATGTGAGGTGGTGCTCCTGCATTGAATAAACTGTCTCTGCTGCCTACATTTGCTGTAAGTCGTGCAGAGCGTACGCTGTGCGCTGTCTGTCTGCGGCTGCATCTTGAGGGCAGGTCAGCCGCGCTCGGGAGCGGCAAGGAGAGCATAAAAAGAGACAAAGAATAGGGAAGGCTGGAAATTATGGCAAGGGAAGGAGTTCTGCCAAGCAGGAGTATCTTGTTAAGTGGAGATGGGATATTCTTGTGGCCTGTATCTGTGTAGCTCCAAACCATTCGCTCCCTAGTCAAAAACCTGACATCCTTAGCACTGGATGGAACTGAACTGTCCCGCAGTGTAGTCGGCAAGGTGGGTCTTGCTAGACACAAGTGAAAGGCATATTAACCTACTTTTTTGACCTTTTAGGCAATCGGAGAATGTCCAGGGCTGAAGGCTAATTAGATAACCTCGCTGCCTTGCCCGGCATCCGATTACTTGCCAGAGTTATCCTGTGAATTTACAACCCTGGCTGCTAGACCTCGGGCTGCTGGAAAGTGCTGAGTTTGTGCATTAAACAGCTGCAAGAGTCCTGGGGGGCTTGCCTGGGGTCCTGGGGGGCTTGCCTGGGGTCCTGGGTGCCTACAGACAGGCTGAAGCAAAGTGTTAAACTGAGTTGGGAATGTTGGTTGTTGTCCAGTAAGCATGTCAGTGTTTGTTGTCACCTTGGTACTAAGAGTCTGTGCCTCCCTGCTGTTAGAATAATGTGCTTTTTCTCTAATGTTTTTGATGTGACTTCTCATTTAAAGAAAAAAAAAAAAAATCCAGGTTGTAGTTATGCAGGAGGAGAACCTGGATGTGTCTGGCCAGGACCAACTTGCCAAACTTGGCTGGTTTTACAAGAAAAAAAATTTGTCTTTCATTTGAGCAGTTCCTCTTCTGCTGCTTCTGTGACCAGGCTGACTCAAACCTGAAGCAAACAGTACGTAGAAGAAAAGAGCATTTTGGAAAGATCCTCAAGCATTAACAGGATTAAAAGGAAGCATCACAAACAGTACGCTTGTGGATGTTCAGGGTGACGAAGGGCAGCGTTGAATCTCAAGAGCTGTTGTATTTGGAGTAATTATGGATTCAATTAAAAAAAAATAATTAAAAATTAACCCTCGTAAAAATGCCGTGCTCCTCTGGAGACTGATCTGGGTGCTTCCTCAGCAGGGTTTGAATGGAAGGCAAGATGACAATGTGACTGTCAAAAGCAGGTCATCAGACTCCTGAAGCCACCCAGACCTACTGCACTAGCTCCGAGCCTGAGGTGACCCCGCTAGCCAGCGGTAGCCGTGCGGAGAAAGAATCGAGTAATGAAGTGGGAGGATGGGGAGGAGAGGAATAGCTGGTAATTTGGGATCCAGCTGCAGGGGTGGAGCCAAGAGCTCTCCAAGAGGAGCTTGCAGGGAGGCTTTACAAAAGGGCTGAGTGGGTCAGGAGGATGCTGTGAAGGATTTCCCTTGGACAGTGACCTGGAGCAAGCCCAGGGTTAAGGAAGGTGCTTAGGAGGAAGCATTGCTTGGAAAGGAAGACCTGCTGACTGCTCAACACCTTTCTACGTGCCAAAATGCTTGTGAAGCTCCAGAAAACGATGGGAGTCCGGCGTGGAACCGAACCACACTGAACTATCAAGAGGCAGCTGATGGTGCTTGATGTATAAAGTGGTCCTGCAGAGTTATGCTGTCAGCAGAGCTGTCTGTGTCTGCCTGCCTTGTCTTGTAGGGGCACTCACATACTTGTGCTGGAGCCAACATCTGTTCTGGGAGTGAAGAGGCAGATGTTACAACCTTCCCGATGAAGTGTTTGAAAACTCGGGTCCAGTTCTCCTATCTTAGCACCGTGACAGCTTCTTTTCATTTTGTTTAGCTAAGGTTTCCTTTCTGTAGTTAGATCTAACAAAGAAAACAATACTTTATGTTAAATCCAGATTTAAAATGAGACGCCACCCCCCCGCCATGTGCAGTAACATTAACCTATTAAATCTCTCTGTGGTAACTGGAGTAGGTGGCCAATCCACAGCCAGCTCCAGTGATTTTTTAATCCTATTTATTAAAAGTTAGTGCTGCTGATTTGCAGTCTGGGTAACTTTTCCATGGGGCAGTTGCGCTGCTGTCCCTGTTTTCCTCTTTCATGTGGGGCTAATAGATTGCACTCGGTGCCGTGATTTATTGGGAAAAGACTTTTTTTTACAAACTTTATGCTTCACGGGAATTTTTGGCAGCAGATGAAAGCTGGTAAATTACACTGTCATGTTCAATGACAAGGTTAATAAATAAAACTTTGTTTCTGTTACCCAGAAGACAAACACTGGTGCAGAAACCGTTAGTGATGGTGGCAAAAGGTCAAGAGGAATAGTCCCTTTCCAGAAAGCCTCCTTGCTGGTCCATCCTGCTACTCTGGGTATGTGGAGGCTCTTTTCACTGGACGGGTGATGGACACTTGCACTGGACCTTCTCTAAAGCAATAGATATCAGTTTCAGACCAGAATGTAGCTCCATCTGAATGTATCTGCTCATTTGAATGTAACTCACTGTGTGCTTTAGAAGTAAGAATCCGGCACCTCCTGGAGCTCATTCTGTGGCTACTTTGCACTCCTTGTAGCCTTCCCTTTGACCAGATGCCTCTCGGTTCCTGTTAGCACATCCACAAGTTCCTGTTAGCACGTCCCCAAAACCAGCTGCGTTTAGACCAGATACATTCAGATGACTGTCAGGGGTTGTTAGTTTGTTTGTCAAGATGTTTGACATCTGTCAAGAAAAATAGTTGCTTCTTGAGACTGAGATGATGAAGTAATGCGGCAGCTAATGGGTGGAAATGCCTTCGGCAGATTATAATTCACTTGATGATTGTTTGCAGAGTTGGGATGTTGGGTAATGACCCGTGAACAGCACTTACCTGCTGTGGAGGTCAGCAATGAAGCGACGAGCTATACAAGGTGTGATTGAAGGGATACCTGAAAGCATCTGTCTGAAGGTAAAGCAACAAACACAGGTTTGGCAGAACGCCCATCGTGAACTTTGAGGCGCTTCTTGAGCGTGGATGGAGGAGCACATCTCTGGTAGTTGCTCCTAGAAGCCCATTGCCACTCCTTTAGTCTGTCTAGGACTTGCCATAGCTGTGCTGTCAGCCGGGCTCGGCGAGACGTATCCGGTGCCATCGGCATGTTGGTGGCAATGAAACTTAAGCTGCCTCGTTTGCTCCTTCCCGTAGATGATTTTAGTTCCCTGTGTGAGTGTTTGGAGCAGATGGTGAGTTGCCCTTTCCTGTAGAACCCCTTTAAGGACGAGATCCCTCGTGAACGCTTGTCTTTCTGAAGTTAGCTTGGCTTAAATTGTGTTTGCAGCCCTTAACTGGGGCTCGTGCAGCTTCTCCACAGCGTGCTCAATTGTTTTAAGAATTGGAGCTCAGCAGAATAAAAGAAATAGTGTTCTGCAAGGGGACGTCTCCGAGAAGGATTTGCCACCTCCAAAGCTGTGCCATGACTTGGACAATTGTAAATACAAGTTACAGGGGAGCTGTGGGAGATGGAGCACAGCACCTTCTGGTAAAATCTGCCCATCCATCACCTCTTCCTTGTATTTTAGTCTTTAATCCTTCTCGCTCGGAACTCACGGAATTAGCACTGGCAGCAGTTGGTCTGTCTGGCCTTGACCGCAGCAAAGGGAGCTAAATCCGTTCCTAAACATCCAACCTAGTCCCAAGTGTGAGGTAATCGAAGCCACGGGATCCACCTCCTAACCAGAGGCGACGAAGCCAGGAGTAGCTCAAGAGGAGCGGGACGTAGCCTGCCTTGGTGTCATCTTCTTGTAGCAATCTTTGTCCTGTGCTTTTATCACCATCCCAGCAGAGTGTGTCCGTCTTTTGTTAGGTTTGATGGTTTCTTACAGATGCTGTCGCTGGCTCTCCGGCTCCTACGCCTTGCTGTCAGGGGGCTGGGATTTATGGGTACGTTACAAATGGGTTTAGATAGGATCTGCCAGAAGAGGGTTAATAGTCAGGGGGAAAATAATGTAGAAAACCAGATTGTAAGACATATGTGCAGCTGATGGAAATGTCACGAGCACAGAACCTGTCTGGGGTTTGTAGATTGTCCAGAGTTATTCCCCTTCCCATCTTGCATCCTGCAAAGCGAATGCTGACAGCTGAGAGGGGAATCCTGCACCTTAACGTACTCCTGTAGTGTTTATTACACAGGGGTTACAATAATTCAACCCTTTGCTAAAGCTTCTAGCAGGAGAACTGTCCTATTGTGTCATCTGGAAAGGGAGTCTCCTGCCTTTTGAGCTCTGGAAGTTGGCAAGGATTGAAATGAGAAGCGGGAGGGGAAGCTGTCTCTCAGTTAACAAAAATGTCCTGGTTCAGTACCCCAAAGCTGAACCATTAGTCAGGCATTCCTGTTGGGAGAGCTGGCAGGAAATAATGTGATGTACAATCTGGGGTATGTCTGCAACATAAAAGGAAGGGGGGGGCAGTAATTTGCTGCTTGGGTACTTCTGGTCCTGGATTAGTTTATTTTGCTTGTGAACTGCCCAGTGACCGAAGCGGTCTGATATGTGATTGCTTTAAATTGCTTAAATTGGGCAAATGATTTCTGCTTTTGGTGTCCCTTTAGGTTTTTAGTTTGTTTCAGTTCTCTGAAAATTGAGATGCCAGCTTGTACTTTCAATTTGGATAACCTAGAATTTGGGTAACGTTCCAGCCATCAGCCTTAAGCAAAACTGGTGCTTGGAGCAAAGCAGCCCAAAGACCTTTCTTGTATCTGCGGTGTGCTAATGACTGTGGCATTTTGGGGCCAAACACGGGCAGCACAAGCCAAATAATCCAGGCTCGTACTCCATGTGTGTGGCTGCTTTACCTTAATTCTAATTACTAAATTAATTTTAATGTCAGCTGGCATCCCAGGTGGAGAGGGGAGCAGGTAGCGCAGTCATGCCTTGAGTAGAGCCGTCGCATTTGCTGTGCTAGGGGGAAAGATTTGGTGGCCCAAGTGACTTATTTCCCAGAAAGGGCTAAAAATCCGGAGAAGCCGCTGCTGCGGAAACACCGAACGACCTCAGCTGGTTTCTCTTGGTTCAGGAGTTAGCTCAGAGTAGGGCTGATGCAGAAATACATTACAGAAGTGAAACCAGCCCGCTCTTCTTCCCGGAGAGACTGCTGCACTCTGCTTACGCTCTGCAGTAACGTGGTGAAACGAGCAGGAGCTATCGGAACAAACGCCGAGAGCGGGGAGTGAAATCTGTGGGGGTTTGTGATAAACAGAAGCCAGTTCCTGCTGACTGTCAGGCCGGGAGCTTTCCGTGAAATCTTCCACCTTTCAAGTGGAACGGCTTAGTCTGAAACGGCTTTGGGTAAACCCTCTCCGAGCCCCCGTGGTACAGGTGGAGCCTGAGGGAACTGGCACCTTGCTGAAGGTTGCTGAAACCTGTGACTACAGCCTGGGAGTTTCTGGAAGCGTATTTCACCAAACGCATCCGTACAGGTTCTGTTGTGGAAAGCGTGGAAGAGTTCTCGGGGGTAACTCCTTGGATTGCTGGTGTGTGTTGGGAAGAGAAAACGAGCGCGGCTTCTGTGAAGTGTTACTGGTTCTGCTGGTGGCACTGGTGTCTGCGAGGCTGTAAGTGTCTATCTGAGCTCATAATAACCTCATTTATCAGGTGACAGTTCTGTGCAAACCCCAAGGCAGCCATGGTGTGGTTTTTTACCTCCAGCTGGCAGAGCGTGTTTGGGTGCCACAAGCTGCAGGAGATGTCGTTTCTTTCCTTGCTTGCAAGTTTTGCATAGTCCTGGGTCAGCTCCTGTGGCCTGATGGGGCCAGGGGACCTCTCGGCCACTCCTGCACCACGTCCCCCTCATCTGAAGGAGCTGAGGGGGAATTATGGGGCATGGAGAGTGGAATCGGAAGGAAGTTCAGCGCTGTGCCTGGTTCAGTTTTTGCAGTTTGTGTGCCTGTAGTAACTTCCTGGGGGGGTGTATTTGTCTTTTTGGCATGGAGTGACATCTGCCCATCCCCAGCCCTTCAGCAATCCTCCTTGCAGTTGGAAGGGGTGGAAGTGTTCAGCTGTGCCTCTGTGCAGCTACACCTTTGTACGACTGATTGCTTTTTATTCCAGCACTATTTAATCTCATTGGAGCCTCAACACCGAGTGCCTGGATGACCTGTGGCTGTTCAGAGAGGGTTTCTCTTTTAGCAATAAGCGGAGTAGAACATGAGAGGCTCCAGAAGAGCTGATGCAGGCAAAGAAAGCTAAATAAACACAACTACTCCTATAGATCTATTCATACCATTTCTCCCTGTGGTAGTGCCATGGGAACGCTACAGCAGATGCTTCAGTGGAGATTCTAGATAGCCAAACATCTTCAGAGGAAACTTATTAAGGAGCTTTCATCTAAGCTAATATTTTTCAGTCTTTGAGATTCCTATGATCTCTAAATCCTTCAGTGACTTGAGCTGTAATAAAACTTCATTTAGAATTTCTGTCTGCACTCCCTACTCCTCCACAGGAGCTCTGGGCTGGATGAAACAGGAATGATGGAAAACGGCCTCATATCAAGTAAACACTAAGCTCATTAAGTCCTGCAACCTCAAAGAGCTTGGCTTGAGAGCAGCCCAGACTGGGAGACAGCCTGTCTAATCACCTTCTCAGTGAGCAGGGGTTTAAAAGCCTCTCCATGTCTAAAGGCAAGAATTCTGTGGAAGTGTTTTGTCTGGAGGCCCGTTAAGAAACCACGTCTTCAGTTTTACCAGAAAGTGGACATCCAGAAGAGGGGAAGTTAAGAGAAGTAGGTTGGGTCAGCTGTAGGAGGTGATGTATCTCCCGAGGTCCCAAAAAACACCTTCTTGGTTGTGTGGAGGCTTTGTGGGATTTTTAAGTGCCACTAATAACACATCACTCTCCAAATCCCAGCAGTAGTGCATCCCTGGGAGCGTTCATCCTTCTGTAAAACCAGGGAACTGTGTGCTGCTGCTTTTGGCACCATGGATGTGGTTCCTCTCGCTTTGTTTGTAAGTACCTACAGCCACTCGGTGGGCTCTGGAGGCTGGAACCAGAGGATGTCTTTGGCCACAGATGTGGTTTTTCAAACCTCACTTCACCTACAGTGAAAAAAAACAGAAGCAACAGATACTGGTAGAATTACCTGCTCAATTCTGGGGCAGGCCATGCCAGATGTAACCCAGTGCCACAAGGTACCACTCTGCTCTGTAATGTGTGCCCTTTGTGTTGCCCTTTGACTGCAGCAGCCCGGATTTATGCTGGATTCAAGTGACTGTATTACCACAGATTTAGGGACAGAAATACAGCAGAACTTGTCTTTATTTCAGTGCTTTAAGAAATCTGCTGGCCAGCCATTTAATTACTGAAATGCTCTGCAAGAAAACTGCAGAGTCCTACTGCTCAGCCTTGCTTCTACCTCTTTGATACCAGGAAAGCAGTGTTAGGATGCGATTGAATAATTCAGGGTCTCTGTGTCTGAGCCCCTTTAAGAGCCTCTGCTTGGAACAGCTTTGCTCGTGTCTTTTTACAGCTGTTACTGGAGATACTGTTATAAAAATGGTCAGTCCAAGTTGTTTTGGTTAATCCACAAAGCCCTGCAAATGCAGCTACACCTTCACTCCAGGTAGTGTATTTCCAGACTGTTGTACTGTAAACCGCTTCCCCTGGGGATGCAGCTTTAGTGGTGATTTTCAGCATCACCTTCCCCTGGGCTTCTCTGCATGTTAAGCTACTGGAGCTGGCAGAGGAGGACAGAGCACTTCCCTGAGTGTTCCCATGATCTGCGAGCGAGGAGCACGACCTTGCTACCGTGTGCCAGCTCTCCTTCCTTGTCCAAAGAGATAGCGGGAGGTGAAGACAATGCCTGGTGAGAAAGATGGAGCTCGACAGGTGTAGGCCATCCAAATAGCGTGTTCCTCTGAAAGGTTAGGAGCCAAAAGTGAGGAGTTTTGTGCATGGATAGGTGATAGTCGTGGAGTCAGAGACTGGTGGGGGCTGGAAGGGAGCTCTGGAGGTCATTGAGTCCAACCCCCCTGCCAGAGCAGGGTCACCCAGGGCAGCCCACAGACGAACAGATCCAGGAGAGGCTTGAAAGTCTCCAGAGAAGGAGCCTCCACAGCCTCTCTGGGCAGTTCAGTGATCAATCTGAGGTCACTTTCCAAGATAAATTCACTCCAGACTTGTTTCAGCTGAGGATTTCCTTGTCAGGTTATTTAAGTATTTAAAGAGCACAGGGTAACGTGTGTTACTTGAACGTCTCCTTCAGTGACAACTGTCATAGCCTCCTGCTCTTGGTGTCAGTGCATCCTGCTTTTCAGGCTGAAGGCTCAGCTCTCGGGGAGATCATTGCAGATATCTGGGATTTGATGCCCGACTGTCTGTAGAGCTGGACTATGGTGCACAGATGACATCCAGTAACCTGAACTGGATGAGAAATAAACGTATAATCTCCCCAGAGCAGGCTGGCTGACTTGCTGGCTGTAAAATATTTATCTTTTGGTAGTGATTGGGTAGTAGATTTTAAGAGGAACTTTCATAAAGGATGTCCACTGAACCGAGTGCTCCCTCCTTTCCTCATCACTGGGCTATCGCTTAATTGCAGGAAGCTTTGCTTCCTGTTTCTCCCTGACCTGGGGGCTGCCTCTTGGATGATGTGATAAAGTAACTGCTCTAGTTTTGAAGCCTTTCTTAATTAAAACTTTTGGAGCTTGGCAGAACACGGGAGGGAGAAACTAAAGCTATACAACGAGCTTATGGGTGGCTGGAAATCGCAAAGAGAAAAGGGGGGAGGGAGGGAGGGAAGTGGTGCAAACAAACTGGCCATGCTTCAGCTGCCGGGTGACCTGCAGATCAAAGGAACTGTGGATGTTGGGTGCTGTCAGGCTTGCAGGAAAGTGTCTGTAGCTGTTGGTGAGAAGGAGAGCTAAGGGTTATGTCAAGAACTCTGTTCAGCTCATCAAGTGTCTGGGGTAATACCTCTTGCATGTTTTCTGGCTCTGAAGTGAAGCTTAAGGTTGGTTTTTTGTGTCCTAATTGACTGTGAGACCAGCTGCAGTAAGCCCTTTGGTGGGGCACATTGCTGTGATGTCTTGAAATTGCTGGTTTCTCAGATACAAGCAGCTTGTGGTGTGTATTTCGTAGCAAGAAAGGAAAAATGGAGCACACTTTGTGTGCGTGTTTCATTCTGAAAGCTGAGGAGGGAGAGAGCGCTCTGCTCTGGAACAGGGTTTGTCTTGGGCACTCGTTATTTCACGCCGAACAAATGAGGAAGCATTAAAACTGCTTTGGGAGAAGGAACTTTCAGTTCCCTAACCTAGGTTGTTACTGAGATATCCTGCAAAAATAACTCGTTAAGCATTCACACAAACGTTGGAGGTGGTTTTGGGGAGGTAAGGGCTGGGCTCCATCCACAGCACGGCGTTAAATGGCCGGCGTGACATCAGTTCAAGCCACGCTCTGAAATCCATAGTCTAAAACTCTTTGCAATACCAGCTCGGTACGTGATCACGTGGGACTGAACTTTACTGAAATCTCTTTGTATTAACACAAAACGTGCTGCTGCCTCGACCTGCCAAGTGTATCTGTCGTATCGGAGGAGTCGGCAAGCGCTGTCGATCCCGCACGCGCGGACGGGATGCGCTCCCGGTACCTGTTGTGACGGAGAGATGTTCTTGTTTCTGCAGAGTGACCAGCAGCTGGATTGTGCCTTGGATTTGATGAGGCGTCTGCCTCCGCAGCAGATAGAGAAGAATCTCAGTGACCTCATTGACTTGGTGAGTATTGGATGCTCTGGCTGAGTCCTGGGTGTAGCGAAGCTCTGGTATGTAAAAACATTTTCTGAAGCGTTTTGGAGGTGTGGTGATTTGTTTCTTGTCTTTTGGCAATGTGGAAGAATACAGCAATTGCCCAAACAATGTCAGGAATCTGTTTACTATGTATGCACGGACACCCTTTTAGATGAAGGGTCATTAGCAGCTTTCCTGATGAAGTCATCAGTGGCTCGGAGGCTGCGTTTAGTAGAAGTAATTTGGAGCAGTTTGTACAAGACCGGGTGCCCTGGCTGGTTCTTGTGTATTGTGTCCTGAGCTTCCCTGCCTGTCTGGAGTTTGAGGCAGGACTGGTGAGGAGGGTGCAGTGGATTTGCTGTGGCACACGCTTTGAAGATGCTGCTGAGAGAGAATATGTCAGGACATGGGTTCTGGAGAACCCAAATCTGTTTATAATTGGTGCTATATCAGATATTCTCCAGTCCAGTGAGTAGCCAAAGAAGAAAAAAATAAAAGGTGCAACAATCTTGTGCCCGATTACCTGCTTGCCCCTGAAACATTTGTTTTCCTTCTCCAAACTGCTAGTGAAGAGAACGGACTGAAGGAGGATTACATTGTGTCCAAGCTGTTTGTCATCTTCGGGTGCAGAAGAGCCGCTGATTGCCCGATAAAAGTGTAGCTGGGAAGGTCTGTTCCTAAGGGGTACTGAAACAGCTGTTAGCCAACTCGGGCAGCTGACTTCAATTTTTCACTCTATTTAAACGCAGCTTTTAGTTACATAAGCCAAGGTACAGGTAAGAAAACTCTGTGGGTCAGGAAAGAAATTACTCCCTGCAGGAAGGGATTATTTCTTCCTTGGAACCATTGAATAATTGGCCACATCTGTGCCACCAAAACTCTTGGCAACCTAAAGCATGATTTTTGTGGCTGTTGCTGGAGGTAGGGTGCAGAATGACTAAACCCTTGATACGGTCTGGAGCGACACGGTTGGATTGCTGATGAAATTTGCAGGACTGGGTGGCTATTGGGGTTTGAGCAGCGCAGAGGACCGTTCAGAACAATGAGTTGTTTGGGGAGCTGTGGTAAGCTTGTCTTAATTGGTATGAGGTTTGGGTTTTTTTTTAATGACTCAGAAAATTGCTGGTTACCTCTAAATGTTGGAATTACTTTTGGATGGTGCTCATTAGTGCTCTACATGCTTTCCATCAGCAACACGCTCACTGGGCTTCTTTTCATATTGAAAGCATAACATGAAACAGACCGGTCTGAAGGATGCTTGTTAGAAGGAGGGTCTGCAATTCCCCCACTAGTCACTGTAATCCCTTCCCGAGGGCAGAGATGAAATAATTAGTTAAATCCAGTATGATTTCCGTATTGAGACATCCCTAGACCTCTTCTGCAACCACTCCCAGCCTGCCCACTACAGGACTGAAGCCCATGCTCCCGTTTCGACAAGAGCAGTAAATGCACAGCCACCTCTAATGGTTCCAGAAACATCATAAGCCAGACTCGAGCAAATAGGGTTCTGACCTTTTCTGCCAAGTTTCATCCAAACCTTTAGAGCTGACACTTTTACTCTGTTTCCTGTACCGTTAGCAGACAATAATTTCCTTGAAGTAAAAGGTCAGACACCGAATGCATGACGAAGGTGAGCAGGTTTGTGAAATTAGTGATAGAATTATGAAAGATGGCACCCTGACTTTTGCTTCCTCTGGCCTTGGTTGCCTTGCTCAGTTACTCTGCTGCGCTGGGGGGGATATGAAGCAGAGCCCAGAGTCTTTTGTTTTGGTGGGAAGCGTGGCTTATTGCCTGAAGTCTGCTGGTGGCTCAGCTGCTTGTAGCTGTTTGATAGAAGGTGAGCTCCGGGCTGGTGAATGTAGCTACTGGTTTGATGCTTGCTTAAGGTCCATTGACAGGAGATGAAGATGAGAGGATTTAGGAATAGCTTTGGATGTAAACGGTTTTCCAAACCCAACTGACACTTGCTTCCTAGTCTGGGGGGGGACAATCACAGAATATTCAGGGTTGGAAGGGACCTCAATCATCAAGTCCAGCCCCCCTGCCAGAGCAGGGTCACCTAGATCAGGTCACATAGGAAAGTGTCCACGTGGGTTTGGAACCAGGGCAGCCTCCCTGGGCAGTCCACATGGGTTTGGAACCTTTCCACAGCCTCCCTGGGCAGCCTCTTCCAGGCTCTGTCACCCTCACCGTGAAAAACTTTCTCCCAGTGCTTCCATGGAACCTCCTGTGTTCGTTTGCACCCATTGCCCCTTGTCCTGTCATTGTACATTGCCGAGCAGAGCCTGGCTCCATCCTCCTGACACTTGCCTTTTACATATTTATAAACACCGATGAGGTCGCTCCTCGTAACCACACCAAGTTGTCTCCCCGAGGTCCCTCTACCTCCATCAAAGCCTTGTTCTGCTGCTGCTCGGTGCCAATAGGAGCGCATGGAACGTGTTCCGGGCCGTACGTTACTGCCCCCAAGTGTTGAGCTGACAGAGGCGAGGGTCCAAACTTGAACACGAAGTAAAAGGGTGGGTGAAAGAAGAGAATTTTTGGGTCACTGGCCCTCATCAGACCAGACACTTTTCATTCATTAGCAAAACAGTTTGTGGTTTGCCCTTTTACCACATCTGTTGTTGCATTTTTGCAGACTGCCGAGTCTTCAATTAGAGTTCATTAGAGACCTTGTCAATCACAGGTCTCTAGAAGTCCTGCCTGAAAGAAGCTGTGCGTGGTGCTGGTAATGTGCCTTGGCATGGAATGCTCTGGTTGGAATTCAATTAGCCATTATTTGTAAATAGACTACTCGGAGGCGGTCAAAATGTGCAAGAGGACTTGTAAATCTCAACAGAAAGCGTTTAGTGTGGGCACGTACGTTCTTAAGGACGACTCGTTTAAATCAGAATAATTTTCCATGTAGCTCCTTTGGAAAGTGGAGTAACAGCAGCCTTGGAGCACCTACCCATCAGCTGAGTCCGAGCTGGGAAGCAGCTCCCCGAAGAGGAGCGCTGGAGGCGGGTGTAGTGCTCTGCCATGGATTTGGCAGGAGGATACACTGAGTGGCAGCGCTCGTAGAGTTAATACAGCTCTTACTTGTGTAGCATCAATACTGTCACACCCCCTTAGTGCCTCCCCTTCCAACCTAGATGATTCTCTTGATTCTTTGGTCATTCAGAGGTCGCTGCTGTTGTTACTCTGTGGTTCTTGTAGAAGTCGGTTGTGAGCCACCTCTGTTCTCATGGCTTGCTGAAAGGAGAGTATTTAAGGATATGTTCTGAATGGAAATGTTTATTGGCATCAGATCCGTGAGATCTTGTTTTGGTTGGTGGAAGTGACACTGAGGAAGCTGGTAGAGCTCCCTTTGGAGCGGCTGAACAAGTTATACTGAGAGATTGGAACAGTCTCAGGCACGTCCTCCTGCTTCCCTTCTTTTAAGAGAAGCTGTACAGTAAGTCACTCCCTGGGTGCTTTTAGTTGTGCTCTTCCAGTAGAGAACCCGAAGAAGGCACCAGCTTTCAGGCCATGCTGCTGTGGGGGGTCCCCTCCTCGGACACTTTGGGAGCACATGCAGCACAGCGCGTGGGGGATGGAATCACAGAATGCCCCGGGTTGGAAGGGACCTCCAAAGGTCATCTAGTCCAACCCTCCTACAGGGAGCAGGGACAGCCTCACCTAGAGCAAGGCCAGGATTGATGGGGCTCTGAGCAACCTGCCCTAGGTAGAGATGTCCCTGCTTGGGTAGGGAGGTTGGACCAGATGACCTCTGGAAGCCCCTTCCAGCTTAAAATATTCTGTGATTCTAGAGCAGGTTTCTCAGAGCCTTGTGAAGCCTGACCTTGAATGTCTCCAGGGATGGGGCTTTTACCACCTCTCTGGGCCACCCTCAGAGTAAAGAACTTCTTCCCAATGTCCAATCTAAATCTACCCTTCTCTGGTTTAAAACCATTGCCCCTCATTCTGTCACCACAAGCCCTTGTAAAAAGTCCCTCCCCAGGTTTTCTGTAGGCTGCCTTCAGATACTGGAAGGCCTCAAGAAGGTCTCCCTGGAACCTTCTCTGCTCCAGGCTGAACAACCCCAATTCCCATAGCCTGTCCTCATAGGAGGGCTGATCCAGCCCTCTGAGCATCTTCATGGCCTCCCCTGGGCCCTCTCCATCAGGTCCATGTCCTTCTTGTGCTGGTTGCTCCAGAGCTGGACGCAGCACTCCAGGTGGGGTCTGACCAGAGCAGAGGGGCAGAATCACCTCCCTCTTTTGATGCAGGGGAGGAGGTCACAGCCTCTGGAGTCCTTTTGGGTTTTGTGCAAGGCAGCTTCACTTAGCGGTGCGTGTCTGGAGAAGGTGGAAGTTGGGTTCACAGTGCTCATGGGCCATGTGCAGCAGTAAGGGCTCTGTGACAGGGTTGTCTCGATGGCTGTGGCTCGAGCAGGGATGTCAGTGAGCTCTCAGTCTTGGTCAAAGTTTAGCAGGGTCCTTTTGCAAGTCCGAGTTTCCTGCTGAGCGTTTAATTTGGATGTCTGCCCCTGTGTATCTAATATAAACTAGATGAGAAAATCTGGCTGACTCGGAAAGATCAGATGGCTGGCATCAGGCAGGGATGGGGATTGTCCTTGCAAAACCAGCTCCCAAAAGGGACAAGCAGTCCCGCCAGCAGAGTGGGGTTTGCTCACAGCAACAACTTTCTTCCTCTCTTTTCCCAGTAGGACTGAGAGTCAGGTAATCCTCAATTTAATCCCTCAGGTGAGAACTTTCTTGAAGTACAGAATCAACTTCTGCTGCTGTGGAAGAATCAAAGCTCTGGTTGTTTTGTAGCTACAGCAGCCAGTAACTTTACTGGTTAGTTTCTGAGGCTCTGATTGTGATTAAAGATCTGGCAGGTGATCTTTTTTGCTTTCTCATCACAAGAGAACGTTGAAGTATTTTTGGTTAAAATGTGTTACTTTCGAAAACATCCCAGAGTGATGAATGAAGGTGAAGAAACTTCTGATTTGGAAATACTTGCCCAGTATTCGGGACCTCTCTCCGTGTAGCTCGTGAGCCTCCAGGCAAGTCTCCAATCTGCTCAAGTGCCTTTAACTGAAGATAAATGAAGCTAGAGAACTTATCCCAGGAAAACTGCACTGCTCGGGCTGCGCAGGCCATAAAGAATATGAGAATGTGAGTGGAGCTTTTTGTCTTTTGGGTCCAAGAGCCTGAGCAGTATCGAGGAGAAAGATAGAATAATTGAATGCAGATGGCCAGCTGAGCATCTACTGAGGGTGGAAGATGCTTAAATAAAATAAAAAAATCAGACCCACTAAAATCTTAAAATAGTGGAAGCAGAAGGGCATTGACAGCCTTGAAAGCTGAGTTTTTGACCTGTTCTTCCTGGATTTGCTGACTTGTGTGACAGGCTTGAAGCCACCAGCAGCCAGGCAAGGATTATTGGCTAAAGAAAGCGGCTCTGGCTCGCTGAATAAATTTCTGGCTTTTGAGAGCCACTTTTCCATTTGGTGAGCGGCTGTAAGCAGGAGCTTTTCCAGCTAGAAGAGATTACCTCTGGACATCTTGATGGTAATTGGAGATAGCAATTAATACATGTAAAATGTTAATGCAACGCTTGGCTTAGAGCGAGCGACCCCGCTTGGGTGTATGAGATGATGAAAGTGAATTTCCCTGCTGGCTTCAAAGCCACTTTTTGTTTCAAAGCCTAAAAGGTGCCTTTTTCCCCCCCTTTCTCTCAGGCTCCTACTGCTGTTGGAGACCCTCAAAGTGTTGGCTTAAATCTTTCTAAAGGAGTGTGCGTGGGGATCACTTGGGCAGCTTGAATCCTAATTCAAAACTGTTGGAACCTCTTTTAAAGCTGGGGGTGGGGTTGCAGCTAAGGGGGGAGAAACATCGCTGCAGAGCGGGCCTCTGCGTGTCCCGGGGCTGGTGCTGGCTCTTTCCAGCACCAGCTGGACTCTCGACACGAATAGTCAAGACTTCCCAAGATATTGATATGCTGTGATGGCTCTTGGGACTCGGCACTGGTAATGGGATACAGAAGCCTTCACCTGCAGGTCGCTAGTCACAGGCAGGGCACGCTGGCTGTGCCTGCCAGATGGCCAGCTTTTGTTCCTCAGGAAGCTGCCGAATGGGCAATCCAGCAACAGCCCTTTTCTCTCCAGTAAATCGCAGGAAGAATGCCCAGGATCCTGGTTTATGAACATTACTCACCTTTCAGAGGGTTGGGGTTTTTTAATTGTTGTTCTTCAATCTGAATTGGAAAACTCTGTAAGCGATGGAACATTTCTGCTGTGAGAAGCTGGACAGACTTGGGTCACCAATCCTGTTACTGTTTGTCTGTTCTCAGAAAAGCTGATTGGTTTGAATTCAGTTTTTTGGGGTTTAGTTTTGGGTTGTTTTGAGGTTTTTTTGGTTTTTTTTTTTTGCTAATTCTTTCAGTGCTGGAATTCAGTGCAAACACTTGAATAAAGCTGAGCTCTTTCCCCTATCAATTACATCCCATCTTGAACACAAAAGTCCATTTAAGTGCCATTTAATAAACAAAGCTTGAAGAATGTGTGGCCCTTGGACAGCTGATGGATTAAATTAAGGTTTAGCAATGTGTGGATTTGTGGGAGTGAGTTTACTGGTGGTTTTAGGCCCAAGATGAGTGGAGCCAGGCTTCCTTCTTCAGTTTCCACAACATCCGTTGGGCTGTGTCTGTGTTCTGCAGGAACAGGAAATTCTGAGGCTGTGGAATGACTCAGAAAAATTAGAGTAATATTTTATTAGAGGGGAAGGATCGGAGCTGAAGGGGGGGTTGTGTTCCAAAAGAGTTAGTTTGTGAGAGTGCCTGTAACTTGCACGGGTCCTTCTCTGCATTGGAGCCATTTCCCCGAGCGATGCAGGCAGTGCTTTTGTTCCCTTCTCTAACTACATAAACTGTCTTTAAAAAAAACCCAAAACGGGTCTTAAGAGTTCACATGCAATTAAAATATTCCCTTTCCTGGTTAGATGTGGCTTTAATTAAAAACTGCTCTGGTCATACATGCGTTCAGATACCTGCGTGTTTTAGATGTAAGTTCAGAAGACCAAAGGATCCGAGCGCTGCTTTTGCTACTCTTTTGAAGTTTTCCTCATCTCCCTCTGGTTCTTTAAGGAAAAAATGCGTTCCATCTTTAATTTTGCTGCACTGAGCACAGTTTTCCAGTGTGTAAGGATCCTGTGGAGTTCAGTACGCGCTGACCTCTGAATAAACATGGAAAAAGACTGTTTCCATGGGCAGAACCTGACCCTAGCAGTAGTGCTGTTCCAGTTGTAAACAGGATTCATTTCAGTCAAGGCTGCAGAATAAAACAACCACCTTCGTGTCCTCGAGCTGAGTGGCTGCTCAGCCAAACCCTTAACTGTCCTGTGTATGTAAAGCTCAGAACTGGATGCGGTTCACCCGGCGTGGTCAAAGTGAGGATGGGAAATGCGTGTAAGAGGTGGAGAGCTGCAGTACTGTTCTTGTTCCCTCCAAACTTCTTTAGATGCTTCTTTATTTGAAAAAAGTAGTTCTGAAACAATTGCTTAGTTGATAAGAAGTTCCTTTACCCAAAAAGGGAGTCAAGATAGGAGGGATTATTAGGTTAGCTACTCCAAGAAGTGTACGGTTTCCACTTAGGCACAAGTGCCTATTTGTCTTGACAGCAGAGCAGTTGCCTTAATTAAAACACTGTCCGCATACCTGCCCTGCTCTGCTGGAGAATAGTGTTACACGAGACAACAGGATCCTTGTTCAACATGCAGGAGAATACGCTTAACTCGCCTTTCATTCTGTTTTCTTTCCTCTCTACTTCACGTTCATTGTACATCTCCTTGGAAAAAAAAAACCCACTCCCACAACCGCAGCTCCCCGGTGCATGGTGCGTGCTTCTGAATGCTGCTGCTGTTCAGCTCCAGGCTGTACAGCCCTGAGATTGATTCTTTTCTTTTTTTTTTCTTCTCTAATTTACACTGAGGGTGGTCTCGCCCCATGACTATCCGTACAACCACCCTAACAGATGATTGAGTGCTTATTTGTGGTGGAAACGTGGGTGCATTAGGGTCCAGAGTACACTATGGACCAAATGAAATTAATGAGGGCCTTCAGCTAGAGATGGAAGGTTAAGATTGTATTCCACATTTGACCTTGCACTACTCAGAGTGAGAAAAGCTTGTGTCAAAATAAAGATGGGAGCCCAGGCTTTGCTTATAAAACAATCCTCATAGCTTCAATGTTTTCATTGCAGTGACACTTCAGAGCGCGGTGATGAATTGAACAAAATCACTGCTTGGGCAGTTCAGCCTTTGGCCTGGGGAGCGGATTCATTCTGGCATTTCTAAATTTAAGATTATCTAATGGCTCCTGGAGACGTGCACTTGGGTACCTAAGTGTGCTTTGGCCTTGGGTTAACGTGGAACGAGCTGCTAAGAAAAGCTAACAGTGCAAATCCCCTGGTTCAGACTGAAAAGCCAGGGGAGTGCTTGGTCCTCTGAGCAGAGCTGGCTTGGCTGGGATCAGGAGATGGAGAGGTTCTCTTGCTAAACAGACACCGAACGCTGCAAGAGGCTGAGTGTGCACAAAAGGCATCGAAATGCTTTAGGAAAGTTCAGTACTTGATGGGGAGATGATGTTAAGGCAAGAGAGATGCCTGGAGTAAAAATCATTGCCCAGCGCTCCCCGTGTAGCAGGGAGCTTGGCCTGGCTGTGCCATGTATCTTACCACCCTGTGCTCGAAAATGCAAAGGACCTCAGTTCAGAAGGAGTCAAATCCTCATCCACACCGAGCTGGAGTGTTCAAAGCTGCAAATTACCTCGTGCAAATCACTGCATTTGCCTTGTAAGCAGCTTTCCTGGCGTAGAAGGGACAGAGCCCTGCGCATAAATCTCCTAAATTCGTTCTTAGAGAGGAAGTACAGCAGCTGTTGAAAGTTGCTGTAATAAATGATACAAAAATGATTCTCTGGGGGTAACTGTGCCACACTTGGATGTTTTTCTGATAATTAGGATTACATGAGTAGCTCATCAGCTGGAGTATCTCTGTTCTTTTTATAAACACTGCTGAAATTTTCAAATACTTCCAAAGTGGATGAGTGGGTTTCCTTCCTCCTTCTATTCTGAAAGAAGGGGAAAAGGATCTATTGCCTCAAGTCTTGCTGCAGTTTGGGGTCAGGGCAGCCTGCTAGACCTGTAAGAGGCTCTTTCTGTTAACCCCCCCTCCCTCCACAAAGGGGAGGAGAAAGGGAATAAGGGAGAGAGACTCGGTGATTAGAGAAGGGAACTAGAACAGCTCGAGTAATAACATGGAGCCTATGTGTGTGTATATTTATACACAAACCCAATCCCCCGATGGCAGTTACATCCCCATCACCACTGCTGCTGTGGAGCAGGCACTGGGGAAGTCCCAGACTGGGCCCAGCAGCAGCTGGGAGCTGTGTTCAGCAGCTGGATCTTGGTACTGGGCTCAGGAACGCACCCATCAGGCAGAACAGAAAGAGGACTCCTCAGATGCTGGCCACTGAAGAAGAGAGCAAGAGCTGAGTGAGAGCTTGACCCTCCTGGTCCCTCAGCTTTACACCGTATACGATGTTATGTGGGCTGGGATCCCTCGTGGGCCAGTTTTGTGTCCCCTGTCCTGGCTGCTCCTCACTGCACGTGCCATCTTTTACTTGCTGCAGCCCCATTGTGGGGCACAGGACCAAGCAGG
>JANHFX010024779.1:11481-21880 GCA_027560015.1 Chloroceryle amazona
TTTTTTTTTTTTTTTTTAGTAAGAGTAGATGGTGTTAGTGTCTGTTCGGAAGCATGAGGGAAGAGGGGGGGAGGGAAGGGGGGGGGGGGAGGGGGGGGGAGAAGAAGGAATCATACTTCTACAATAATCATGCAGAAAAAACATGTAAATACCAGTCTTCCAAAGTCTGTGATGGAACAGATAATAATTTATTGTTTTTTTAATATAATAACATTCCATCATTTTCCTAAGGCAAATCACAACACAAAGTATAGGTAGCTAAAGATTAAGATACCCTTTATAAAGAACATCCGATTCCCTCTTCATTTGTATGGTTTTTATTCTTTAAACACAGTGTTGTTTTTTTTATTTTCATGCTGTCATGTCAAAAGGAACCCAGAAAAATCTGTCTTGGATATACAGGCAGAAGAGCAGGTTCAGTTACCTCTTTCTGACCCTAATCTTGCAGTAACTTTCCAAACACATAAAAAATCTTCACATTGTCAATGCTGTGCTTTGTGTATTCTTACATTCCAGTATAGCATCTACCACACATGTCACATTGTTTTGCTTACTGGTGGAGATCTGAAGGATACAGTCACATGATTTCTGAACACTCACAGACGGGCATATTCTTGGAATCTGTGGGTTGATTAAAATAACCATGGGCTGACAGAACATATGCTATTATTAAATGTGATAGAGAAACCTTAAAGAATCCAGACTACTTTTTTTCTTTTTTTTTTTTTTTATTTAAATTCATCTGCAGTGAGAAAATCTCTATAAACAGGGGGGTCCAGTTTTAAATCACCACTCTTCTTCTGAAGTAATAATTCAGTTTTCCCCTTTGCCACCCACCCCAGTAACACATGTAATAATTGCTCCTCGATACAAGGAATAATATTCTCTGAGCTGTCTGGTGCACTGTAAATGAATGTTTAAAATTTCCCCATAGTTTTTCCTAGTTGAAGGGTGTGATAACTCTACACCAGTCCTTTCTGTTTTTTCACTACCAAGAAAGGAGTTTTTAAAATTCAGCGAAACTCCCTGATCCTTAACTCCTCTGCTGAAGGGATTTTTAGCTGCTTTCTCCCAACATATCTTTCAGAATTATCAGAAAATCATTCTTTTTTAGTAAAAGGGAGAATAAATTTGGTGATTCCACAACCAATTTCATATTATTTTTCACTGTCTCCTGATACCTAATCACAATGAAGTTTGGATAATCCTATTAGTTGCAACTACCAAACAATAAAAACCTTTCTTGAAAGAAAGGGCTTCTTGCCCTTCATCCCAGCTTCCTCTACACAATTTCCAGAATTCAGAAACTTCTTGTATTATGTCTTCATCATCTGAAATTAATATTAATCCTTATTCTTAGCTAGAAAAAGATTTTATTTGATGCTTTGCCTTTTTTATGAAGTATAATCAAGAACAGTGTGTGTTATTAGACTTGAAATTATTACTGAAATTTATTATTGAAATTATCAGTAACAATAAAATTCTTCCCACTTACTGACTAGTAGAATATTAATAACCTACCTACGTAGAATGCTTGAGCAAAACATTTTGAAAATTATTCTTAATTATTCTTATTGTTTGCCTGGTTTCAACTAGCCCTCATTTTAATACACTTCTTCACATCCCTAAAATCTGTGTATTGCAATGGTCAAAAAATGATCCTTTCTCACTTGTGTCAAAGAATGCAAATACATTTCAGAGAGCATTTAACCATTTATTTTTATGTTCTGCACGAAGACAAAAATATTAGCAGAAAAACAACCTGCTATCTGTAAGGAAATCACAACTGGAAGATGAAACTCAACAGTAAGGATCAGATTAGTACACAGATACTTTATCCACTAGTAATGGATACTTTAACTGGGACATGGGAAAACTACAATCCAGATAATTCAAGTTATGTTCCAAATTGGTGATCTGGGTAGGAAGCATGTTAAACCCAAAGAACATTAAAAGAATACAAGACTATAAATAAAAAGAAACATTAGAAAAACTATGGTGTAGTGGAAATTGAAGAGGGTGTACATGGAGAGCAAAAGAGGAACTAGTCTGAGTAGTCCTATCAAGCCAGATAGCCAAAACCAACTGGTAAGATTCTCTTTTGTCCTTCTAGAATGAAAAAACAAGTAGTTCACAATCCAATGACTAATGAATGGCTCTTATCCTACCTTTATTCCTCAGACTAGTTCTGACCAAACTGAAGAGACTTATGGCCCTACAGAAGTTCTGAAGTAGGAAATGGGAATGGGAGGAGATTAGGATTTAATCTGTTAGACATTTGAGGTAATCAAATTGATTAATGGTGGTGATCATATGTAGAAAAAGAAGTGCAGTACTAGTTTACTTCCCTTACAGACTATTAATGATTTTTCAAGATATTTTTATTCAAATTTAACATTAGAAGTGAGATTAGCTATGTCCAAATTTTTTAAGCGGTTTGAGAAAGAATAAAGGTCATTATAAGTATCTATAGAAAACTATCAAAAATCTTATTGAACTCACAATAGACAGAGGCACACTCATTTGAAATTACTTATATTTCCCTTAATCTGTTTTAGAAATCTTTTTAACAGTTGCTGAACTTTCATTTTTGCATTCATAAATCCTTTTTACAATTCAGACTAAAAAAAAAAAAAACCTATTCACTTGTGCTTTTTTTCCTGCTGAGCATAACTGACCTGGAATTATGCTGAGAGGAATAAGATCAGATCTGAGCCTGTTATTCACTTTCTTGAGTTTCATCTCCTTCATTTAAACTAGGTAGAAAATAAATCCTTTTCAAAGACATAAGTAGTTGCATGACTGCACATATTTTTATTTTTAAGGATTTGTAAAGAAATTGAATTTACATCTTAAAAATACATCCACACATTCATGAAAGTATAGCATTATTCATACTATTGCAGGAAAAAAAAAAATAAATTTCATGTTATTTCCTATGCAATAAGAATACAGGAGTGCCAAACTTTCAAAGTCTTTATCTGCTGTAAATCAACATAGCTCTACTGATTTCTAGTCAGGCACACTAGAAATCACCAGCTTATATATCTGCATAATTTGGATGATGTGAGTTTTGAAAAAAAAAACAAAGAAAAAATCCTCAAAAATCTGTTTTCTAGATTGCTTTGTATCTTTTAACAGAATAGTCAGTGTCAGAAGTAATCTTTAGAATAAAACACTATGGCTTTAGCTAGGCAGACAGCCTGAATTTGTATGGAAAACTTGTGGAAAATTAATTCTTTACAAAGATAAATTTTCATATGTATAAGGGCAGTATAGAAAAAGAGAATTACACTTCCTAAATATTTGACATTTAAGACTACTTCTATCCACTTAGCAATTTAGTAACATTGCTAAAGAATATTTTTCAGCTATTAGTCTTTTTCTCTACTGTTTTTTGTAACTTTTCTCCTCTCTTGAAAGTAAAACTTGAAATAACACCAATGTAAAATTCATTTAGAAATAAGAAGGAAACAAGAACATAATGATAATACTTAAGAAATTCCAAATTAACACAAAGTAGCATCCTCTCTTTTAGAGTCAAAAAGCAGTTTAAACTCCATTTCACACAGCCAGCTGGAGGTTATGTTTCCTGGCAGACTGTGAAAAAGAAATTAATCAACAGGTATAGATTTGATCCTAAATAGACTTTCTCTTGAAAGTTTTATCATTCAAGTAATTAATTCAAAAGCAATGAGGACTACACTTATGGGTAAAATTTTGCAGGACTAGTTGATCATTGCATCACATCTTGTAGAAAAATGAAACAAAGTAAATCTCAGTAAAATATTTTCAGAAATGTTCTTTCCCTCTTCCTTTAACTGCCTCTAACAGAAATGAGTATTTTCTTTTCTTATTTGAAGAACCATCTTGAGTCCATTTGAAGACCATTCAGATAATTAGATCACAGATACAACATGGTCTGGCTACAGAATAGCATTACCAGCCCTTCCTCTCAAAAATACAGGCTTGAATATACAAAATATGAAGTTGAGATAAAAGATTTAACAGTTCTGAAAGCCTGCCAGATCTTTTTCACTGAATAAGGTTAGACAGCATAGCTTCTCACTGCAGCATCAGAAAACAAATGCCGATCCAGTTTCCTAAAAGATCAGTATAACAACTTTTAAAATACCATTAATCTTCTGGAGATTTTGTGGTATAATTCACAGCTTTAGATTATGGTTTCTACCAGTAATATTAGTAATTGTTGGTTTATTTACTCAGTTCTAACTTATGTGAGGTTAGCTTCTGATATCAAAAATCAGTCTGAATATTCTGTGATACAGGAAATATCTTTAGAATAAGTATTACTAATAATGGCTGCTTGTATATATATTAGAAATAAGATTTCTAGTGATATAGTTAAAATGCATGCACTTATAAATACATATAAGATTCTCTAAAACAGCCTTAATATCAAGCTTTTGTTTATCTTTCTTGTACATTGGCTTGACAAATTAGAAAAAAATCATGTATTTGAGTATATTCAGTAGATTTTACTTCACTGAACTGAATCAAAAAAATATTATTCTGTGATTACAGATTGTGGTTTACCCACCTTGAATATTGTCAGGTCTCTCCTTTGTTCTGTCTCATCCTTGTTATCCATTTAGCTAGGTCATATTAAAGATGAGGGTTTTTTTCTTTTTCTTTCAGTTTTACTCTGAAGTAGTCTTCACAAAGAAAAGAATTTCCTATTTTTGTGACCATTATTGGCTTCCTCAAAATATAATAAACAAACAGTAAGGCAGAGGGTATCATAAGCCATCATATTTTATCAAACTGATAATATACAAACTAAAGTACTATTGATATTTGCTTTGAACTCTGTTGAACTATGTTAATTCTCTTCAAAATTATCCATATATTCTTTCAACCATAAGCTTGAGTCAGCTAAAAATAAATACATTGTAATTGTAATTCAATTATTTTCATATATATATTTCATATATACATGTTGACTATCACGTTTATCCCTGATACTAAACTTTCTGATATAAAGTTTGGTAGACACAAAATGTAGGAAGAAGTGTTACATCAGCAACTCAAGGACAAAAATGGGAGTGTGTTTATAAATAGATGACCTGTATTTTAGCTTTCACAGTGACTTTTACAAATTTAATGAGCCGATTATGTGAACTGTAAATGATCATGTCCAGATCACTGACCCACACGAATCTAAAAAATTACAAACTTGAAAAAAATCAATTACAAGGCTCAGATGCTGTGTATTGCCTGTTTAAAGCATTTCAGGCAAGAATGTTGCATATTAATAATGTGATCTAAACTCAGGTGCTATTTTTGTAATATTAACATCTTGAGGAGAAAAATACATTTATATATTAATAATGTTTACACATTACTTAATAAATTTGTAAAATGTTTTATTTTTTTTTTTCTGGTAATTACTGTTAAAATAATCACATCTATCATGTCAATATTTGGTAATTTTGCATATTTTTATAACAGGTATAGATCTCAGGTAAATCTCTGTGAATTTCTGAGAGAAAAGACTCAAATCTTTGTCTCTGAAGGCCAGGTTTACTGGCAGAACTTGTAACCCCAGGGGAAGATCCACACTAGAGCAGTCTTTTCCTGAAGAGCTGCAACCCATAGAAATGACACATACTAGAGCAGTTCATGAAAAACTGTAGCCCATGGGAAGGACCTATATTGGACAAGTTCATGGAGGACACCATCTAGTGGGAGGGACCTCACACTGAAGCAGGGGGACAATGTGAAGAGGAACAAGTAGCAGACAGCATGAAATGAACCGACTTCAATCCCCATACCTCTGTGTAACTAGGGGAGGAGGCAGAGAAATCGGGAGTGAAGTTTAGCCCAGGAAGAAGGGAGAGGTGAGGGGAAGGTGTTTTAAAATCTAGTTTTGGATTTTATTACCATAATCTGATTTGACTAACAATAAATTAAATCAATTTTCCCGAGTCAAATCTGTTTCATACATGAAGGCAATTGCTGAATGATCTCTCCCTGTCCTTATCTTGACCCACAAGCCTTTCATTATATTTTCTTTTCCTTGTCCAGCTGAGGAGGGGAGTGATAGTGAGGTTTTGATGGGTACCAGGTGTCCAACCCACCACACATGGGCAGCCAAAGGATACTAGAGGGTCCACTAAACTGCTTTCTCACTCCCCCTCCTCAGCAGGACAGGGAAAGAAAACAAGATGCAAAATTACTGGTTGAGATAAAGACAGCTGCTTACAAAACAAAACAAAACATAAAGGTCATACACAGAAGTAAGGCAAAGAGAGGAAAAAAAATTAAAAAATTATTCCCTACTTTCCATCAGGTGAAGTTCAGCCACTTCCAGTCTTCATTTGCTTCATAAAGGCAGTCCTTGCAGTAGGAGAGAAATGCTACTTGTGATTTCCATAGCAATTCAAAGCACAAGTAGAATAACTCCCACATTGTCACCTCAAATATCAACAGTTAAAAGATACATCAGATAAACTTCCACAAATTAATTAGCAAAAATAAGCAAAACCACAGTTAAGGGAGAATTAATCTGCTCTTGAGACACCACATATGAAACTGGTTGCTTGTGCTTTTCCTTAGTAATGTTAAGCCATAGCTTTCTTTGCATTGTTTTCCTCTTGCCTTTAACTCATCAGTCTTAATAAACTTCACAGCACTTTGTAGAACTAACTTCTTCTGTCTGAACAGGGCCATTATTTACCTCTGCCACAGAGTTAACCTTTGCATTGTATTCCATTTTACTTGTGATCTTCAGAACTGCAGCAATCAAGTTTATGCTATCACTAAATTAGGTTCAAGGTTTACACATTCTTCATTACAAGGCTAGCTTCCCACCTGTTCCTGGTTTGCCAGGCTACTTGGCCAAGTGGATTTTGGGGCTCTATAGTAGTTTGAATGCAGACAGAAGCCAAACACCATACAGCTGCTTGCTTACCTTTCTCCACCCTTGGTGATGGGAGAGAGAATTGGAGATGTAAAGGTTAGGAGACTCATGAGGTTAAAAAAAAAATGATAATTGAAATAAAGTAAATAAAATAATAATAGCAATAATGGAATATACAAACAAGTGATGTACAATGCAATTGCTCACCACCCACCAACCAGTCTGTTCTTGGCTAGACATCCCAGAGAATCAAAAATCCCAAAAGCACAATTCCAGAAGACACCCAGCTTCCTATCCCACCCTTATCTATATTCAACTGGCCAATTTGGGTCACTTTCTCTGGCTGTGCTCCCTCACAGATTCTTATGGACTGGCACACTACCAAGACAAGGTAAGTTGATTTCTTTGCAATGACTAAAACCATCAGTATATTCTCAGCATTCTTCTCATATCAGTTCCCATACTGAATCCAAAGCACAGCAGTATTCTAGCTGCTAAGAAAAAAAATTTGCTTTATCGCAGTTAAGACCAAAACAGGGTCTAATACGATCTGAATAAACTTCCTTCCATTGTTTCTGTAAAACAGAATTTTAATTTAAAATATGTTGCCAAAATTTTAATATCTCCATCTAGTACTGCTAATAAGTCTCTTATCAGTCTTTTTCAGCCTGAGTAAAGGACATTTTAAATCACATAGTGAGAAACAACTGGCTTTCTTGTTAAAGAAAGTAGCCTAATACTTTTAGGCTTAATTGAGGAAAATTAGTATGTTATTTTACTTCCTACTCATTTTTTCTCTTTTTCCCCTCCATCAATCTTCATTCCCTCCCCTCTTCTATTCATCACAGTGTCTATTTTTCTTTCTTATACACTGTTCATACCCAACTGCTTTCTTTTATCTATCATACATTTTAGGTTCTATCACATTCTATCCTTGTCATTTTTTTTTCTCAATTCAGTCTGTCTTTTCACAGAACAATAATAAAGACAATAGAGTAGTACTGTTATTGTTAAATTATTAATAATAAAATAGTTAAGAAAACTTAACAAAAATCTACCATTTTCATCTAAGTATTTTCATCTAATTTTTCACTTCTATTTGAAATTACTTTCATATGAAAACCTTTAAACTCATCCATAGTCACACATTTTATACACAGCTCTGCTAAGACAAATCGTAAGCTAGTACTAGCTCTGAGTGTGGCTGCTACAAAAACAAAGCTGAAAGGTAGCAAAATTTCTCTAGCAAGTAATCCTCAGTGACAAGAACAATTTTAGCATAAATGTGAGATCTAGCTCTCTCTATTGATGATGATATATTATGATCATTATGAAAAAATTAAATACTATATTGAGTTACAAGAATCTATAGGATAGGAAAAAAAAATAAGTTTTAGCTCTGTTATAAATCCAGGCTGTTTTCTAAATATAAAATTAAATAGAGAAAACTAACAAAGGAGATTAAATATATTTTCAAGTATTTAATGTTACAAACTTGGGAAGAACACTGTAATTTGTATAATATGAGGAATTATGCCTAAAGAAGGAAGCTCACAAATGTTAATAATTTGTTCCAAAGAGACAATTTTTAGTATAATCGTTATTTCAACATATTTATCTTTTATCTATAGTCTATTAAAGTTCATAAGAAGTGCGGTAAACAGTTTCTGACAGAGGATAGTAACAACTGACTTCAGAGGAACTTTCACAGCCCATCAAACTAAGCTTAAACTAAACCTAAACTGAACTTAAAGTCCTTAAATCTGAATTCAATTTAAACTATGTTTAAATCACTGTCCTAAAAATGAAGCACATTATATATTTTATATTGCCTTTATATACTGCAGTCACTACTCACAGTGACCATCTAGAGTATGTTATTCTCCCCTTAATGAGAAAATACTGCTAAAATTGTATAATCAGAAAATCAATCAGTATTTTCCTGATTGATTTTCATTTCAATTATTATAGGTCATGAGCTTAATAGTATGTTATAATTCTGTTTCAAATAATTCATACAAAGTATGAAGTATGTTAGACTAGAAGCCCACGTTTTTCTGAAGTGTAAAGATAACTAAATGTTGGCAATGGGCACGGCATTACCATCTTACTTTATGTGGTTGCATGCTCATACATTGAGAGGGTTATGATCTAGAAAACAGTAATTTACCTTTTGAAAGTCCGTAATACCTTTTTTGGTGGTGGTGGTTGTGTTGTTTTTTTATTACAATCTCAGTATATTGAGGGAATGGCACATAGCAGCTTGGTTATGCTGTCAGACTTTAACATTTTATAGTAACTGGTCTCGGCAGTTTGAAAAATCTCACGCCCTAAACACTTTGAATGAATATAAACTATAACATTAGATAAAAAATTCCAGTTGCTTTCTTCCTTCACTATTAAAGTGAAAAATCTAAAGTCCACTTATAAAAGCCATATGGGTTCATCCCTAAAGCAATGTTAGTGGACTGTTTTAATTAAGCAATAAAATTACAAAGGTCCAGCATTTATCAATGCAAAATGATTGCAGAAAAGTTCTGACAGACGTAATAGGCTTAAGAGTTCTTATTAAATACACTGCTGTGAAACAACTGTTGCTTTCATCATCAATGGATGTTCCTAAGGTTATTTTGACTATGTTTTGCTTTGCATATGATTAGAAACAATTCTGGCTAAAGAAGCTGACAGAAATGAAAAAAAACTTAATCTAGAAAGGTCATTGTAAAATAAGAGATTGTTTACATTGGCCAAGAATGAAGCTTGATGAAGACTTTCACTTGATAATGCATTACCCAATCTTTAAAAATTTTCAGCTTAAAGTTTTGAAATGTTTGTCACTTTCACAAACAAGCTTTGATAGTAAGAAAAATTAATTTTATTTCTTTTTTAAATTTACTGATACCTAGGGAAAAAAAATATTGATACATGTAACAAAATAAATACATTAAAAATAGGGCCAGAAGTGCTTGGAAGAGTTTAATGTTCACTCTGTGAAACTTTCTTGAAGTCATTTGTTTTGTGCCAAAAGAAAGAGGCCTATGCCAATGACATTTGAAGAAAAAATATTTAAAAAAAAATAATAAAAAAAAATCACTTTCATTTCCAAGTACTTCTTATGTCATTTTTACTTCCCAGATGCAAGTTAAATTTAAATGTTATGAGGAGCTTAACAATTCTAACTTTAAACTCAGATGTTACCTCAGGGATTTCAGTATATTTCTGTGATGTCATTTAATTCCAAAACCAGATTTTCTAGATATTAGAATTTTTTTTTTCTTTTCATTTCAGCTACTAGAGGTTAACATTTCTGTTGGTATGGTAGTTTAACTCTGGTTGTCACGGTTTAGGGTCAGGGCGGCCCCTTAGACCAGTAACAGACACTCTCTGTCAAACCCCCTACCTCCCCAAAGGGGAAGAGAAAAGGAATAAGGGAGAGAGCCTTAGTGATTAGAAAAGGAAACTAGAACAGCTTTAATGATTAATAATAATAAAATAGAATATGTACAAATATATACA
>JANHFX010024779.1:22109-53669 GCA_027560015.1 Chloroceryle amazona
CAGAAAGTGCTGTTAGTTAGAAGTACTGAACTGAAAAGTAAAATCACTGAACAGAATTAGTTCTGTTTTCACCAAAAACAGGACACTGGTAAGCATCTCAGTCCCACGCAGATGCTCGTTCACCCCCCCCCACAGTGGGATAGGGGAAAGAATCAGAAAAGCACAACTGAAAAAACTCATGGGTTAAGTTAAAGACAGTTTAATAAATAAAGCAGAAGTTATGCACACATCCAAAGTAAAATAAGGAATTAATTCCCATTGGCCGGTAGATGCTCAGCCATTTCCAGGAAAGTAGGGCTTCATCATATGTAAAACGGAATTTGGGAAGACAAATGCCATCACTCTGAACATCTCTCACTTTCTCCTTCTCCCCCATGGTTTTATTGATGAATGTGATGTCATATGGTATGAAAGATGTGACTGTGGTCAGTTGGGGTTAACTGCTCCAGCTGTGTAACCTCACAGCTTCTTGTGAACTTCCAATATACTTACTAATGAAGCCGTATAAGAAATATAGATTAATTCAGAAAAATTATCTATCGAAGACCCTCAGTCAAAGACTTTTCTAAGGACTGAAGAATATTTAGTAGCTAGTTCAATTGGTGCATATCTAACTGTAATCACTGTTTTTTTCAGGTGCTGCTTTTCATTCAGATTTGAAGAAGGGCTTGTGAGTCTGAAAGCTTGTGTGATTTTCCATCATGACAGCTGATTTAATAATAGATCTCTTAATCCACAGATCTTTTGTGCCCATGTTGTTAGAACACTGTGAATGCTAACCATGCACTTCTGTATTTCTTTTTTTTTCAGTGAAACTAGGTGTTATTTTTTACCTTGAAACCCAAGAGTGATTTCTAGTTCCTAAGATTTAAAGAGCAAATGAGATCCTTGTAACTAAGAAAAAAAAACTTATACATTGCTTCTTTCATTAAAAGTAGAATGTCTAGCCAAGACACTCCAGAATAATACTTTAGAAGATTAGGTTTTATAAATCACAAACAGACCACTACTGGAATCAAATTAAATTGCATTTATCCAGACTGTCATTTACCGTAACCTGGAAAAAATTAAATCTCTAAGATCTACCAAGTACCTTCCTCCTGCTGCTCAAATTATGTTAATTATGATTTGCATATAAATGGAAAGGTAATTTGCATGTTTTGTTTGCTCTGCAGTTTCAGTACCTAAGAGTCAGAAGTGAAGCTAAAAAATGCCGAAGTTGTTTGATACCTAAACATATAAATCTTAAAAAATTTTAGTTATCTAGGCCTGAAGAGATGCAAACAATGGGCTAGTGTATGCCCCACAAGCCAACAGCCAAGAGATTTCACATGGCCTTTATCTATTAAGCGTTTTCTGACTACAGTTTACTCATGATTAGATGTACAGTGGAAATTTTTACTGATTTCTTAATGAGTCAAGATATGATTGATGATTTCCCCGCCATTGTTTTTGAGTGTATACAATTTTATACTCTATTTCCTCTCATTTTTATTTTTTAAAATCATATGTCCGTTTCAAATTCTACAGAATTTCCATAAAGCATGTCTTTAAACTATATCTTTGTTCTGTTGCTGAAATAATAGCACTAAAACTGATTCAGTTATGCTAGAAGTAGACTGATATATTAATTATCAGTCTCTTTTTCCTTAAACCACCACCACAGTAAGAACCATCTATTTTGGCTAAACTTGTAGAATAGACAAAATTTATCATCAATAGAAATGGATTGAGCTCTTTCCCTGAAAAAAGGTACATATGATATCAAACACACACTAGTAAGACACTGTTAAGGAACAGCACTTCCTCTGACTCTGACAATATTATTTACATAAGAAATAACGTAGAATCACAGAATCATCTAGGTTGGAAAAGACCTTTAAGATCATTGACTCCAACCATTAACCCTTCTCCACACAGTCTACCATCAAGCCACATCCCCAACCACCACATCTATACGGCTTTTACACACATCCAAAGATGGTGACTCAACCACCTCCCTGGGCAGCATGTTTCAATGCCTGACAGCCCTTTCAGTGAAATCTTTTTCCTAATGTCCAATTTAAACCTTCCCTGGAGCAGCTTGAGGACATTCCCTCTTGTTTTATCACTAGTTATGTGTGAGAAGAGACCAGCACCTATCTCTCTACAACATCCTTTCAGGTTTCACTTCACTTGCTTCAGCTGACAATTCAGAAGTTCTTATGAAGAGGGTGTGGGGTTTTGTTGTGCTTTTTGTTTGTTGGTGTGTATGTGTTTGTTTTGGGTTTGTGTTGTGGGTTTTTTGTGTTTGGTTTTGTATGTTTTTTTTGTGTTTTTGTTTTTGTTTTTGTTTGTTTTGTTTTTGTTGTTGTTGTTGTTGTTTTAGATTTTTGTCATTTGAAAAAGGAAAGCATAAAGAATCCTCTCATTTCTTAATGATTTGGATATTTAATGTATACAGCCAAATGTGTCAACCTAGTTCTGTAGTCCTTAAACTGTTGTAGACAACAAATGGTAGATGAAACATAAATGGGAGAACATATTTGATTACATTAAAAATCCATTCAAGTTTGTCAGTTTTCTAAATTCAGTTACAAAGGCAAATACTGCTGGGTATGACTTCCCATATGTATCAGCTTCAAGCCCTGATATTATCACCCCCAGGTTTCAGAGATTTGCAGCATAAAACCTTGTCAATAACTATCTCCTTTTAAACACTAAGAGACCTATTTGTGTTAAGTGACCAGTGACGTATTTTTCATTAATATTAGGTCATTTATCTTTCTTTCCTTCTTCCTTTCTTTTAAAACAAATTTTCACTCCACATTTTTCATAAGAGTACATCAATGACACTGAGAATTAGTACAGCATACTTCATTATTCCTGAAGTCAAAAGGGAGGGGGTGGTTTTGAAAACACATGGAAAAGAGAATGAGCTCTTATGATAAGAAGATTTTATTGCTTGATTTATTTATGTTTTCTTTTTAGATAGTATATTTCCCTGAGAAATACAGACAAGACTACTGGAAAAAAAAAATAACCATAAGAGAAGATATTTTCATCTATTTTTAAATGGTAATAATTTCAGAGTCACATCTAGCCCATAAGTGTAATGGAACTCTTTTTCTAACAAATGGTGAAAAATATAAATTCATGTTTTGTGGAGACTAGCTAGCTTTATTTACAAGGCAATCTTATATTAAAGAAAAGTCTGTATTTGATTTTATAACTTGTACATTGTTATTTGCACCAATTTTAAAAACTGTGCTAAACAACATAGTCTGTGCTGATGGCTTTTTACATAATTTTAGCAGATTTTCAGATATACAGGCAGCTATCTTCAGCCTTTCCTTCTGTTGTTGAAAATTTATTCTAGCACTGTGACTGAAAAGAACTAGCACCACAATTATGAGACGTTATTTAATGTTGGCAAAGGCGGAACAGACAGCTTGGGCAAAATGCAAATCACTAAGAAGTTTGCGACAGAAATGAGTGTAAACAGATGGCTTGGAGCGAGCTGAAGTATTGTTAAATTTCTATTTTAGGATAATGGAAGAGCTCCTATTTAAGAATTTTTTTTAATGGAAAGAAGCAAAACACTAAAAAGTCTTCAGTATGCTAGATCATGAGAGCTGAATGAAACTTTTCATAAGTCGTATTTGAAACATATGGCTAAGATCCTGCAGCTGGCTGTGAAAGACTGGGTGCATCTGCATACAGCATTACTAGGCTCTTCAGATATCTGGAGAAAAGGCACCATGCTTCGGGAGGAGAACAGTAAAAGCCACTTCATCTTCACTGCTACTGTCCTCAGACATATTATCTGAGTGATGCCACTGAACACTCACTTTAACATCCGTGCGCTTTTTTTGCATTCCTATAAAATTCTACTAAATTTATTTAACATAAGCATTTGCACAGTTTTTCAGTAAGACTGGACTTTACAGAACATGATACATATCAAACAAGTTTCTATTTAAGGTTATAATATTTAGTTACAATTATGTACCATAGTCTATTGCTATGGAGATGCTCCAATTTTGTGTAATTTTGTAGAAAATTGCTTAACATGAATGTACAGTCAATTTCACACAAATTATAATCAATTTAGCAACCCGTTTCCTTGGGGACATTGAGTGTACAGACCAGTCTGAAACATAATAGTCTCTTATGTTTCCTAGAGTTAGCAGAATTTCTTTGTGGTTCTTTTTTCCTCTCTGTGTAATGGAATTGAAAATAAAAACTAGGTAAATGTGACACTAAGTGGTGATGTATGTCTAAAGTCTAAGCTGATCAAAATAATGCAACTGATCCTTAACTCTAAAGAAACAGAGAAGGAAAAAAACCCCATGTGATTATACTTAGGCAAACAATAAGTTTAATCAAGATGTAGCTTCACAGATGAATATAGCTAAAATTACATTAAATTACTTTCAGTTTACTTTAGGGGTTATTAGAACTCTTCCAATCTAAAGGAAATCAGTTCACAAAAGTCCTAAGTACTACCTTAACTCTCATGTTAAGCTCTTACATTTAAAATAGATCGAAGTTCATTTCATAGATATTTGATGTAAAATTAATATATGATATGAAATAACTTTTTTTTTTTCCTTTTTATGTAAGATATTGTTTCTTAAAAATACTTTCACAGGTCTTTTCAAGACTCTGGAAATTTTTAATAGCTATTGCTCATTTCTGATTGGAGAGGATTAGTAATAATTTCTTAGTGATTTTGGACCTTGTAACCCCCTATTTTTTAGAAGAATTTAACTTCTTACCTCACTGATGTCATCTTGGAAATTGCATTGTCATGGAAGGACATTGATACATTGTATATTGTAAATAATAATCTAAATATCCTCTGCTTATCTAAATTTGGACAACATAGGAAATAAAATTCAGTACCAATAGAGCTTCTATAAACTATCAATTCCTTTTCAAAGCTAACACAAGGAAAAGAATAGGAAAAGTAGCATATACAGTGTAGAAGCCCAAGAATCTTTTGTTTTCACAGCTTATTTACATCTAGGTTTTTCGTTTTGACAACCTGATCATTCTGTTCTGTGAAACAGATCAAGACCCAGTGCTACAAACACAGAATCTAAGAAAGTACTACAAACACAGAATCTATCTCATTTAGGTATTTAACTGATAGGTTCAGGAAATTCTAATCAACTTACCAATTATTAATACTAATATTAAGAAAAAAAAAAAGCCAAACAGTCTTTATTTCCACTTTTTCCACCAGTGATTTTATTGGATAGTAAATACTAAAAGCAATGTCATTACAAATGTGAAATGATAAAGCGTGTTTGAAACAAATCTTAATTTTCTTGTCTTTAAAAGAGTTAGTCTGGGGAGCTCATCACATGCATGTAGCTAGTAGTAGACACACAGCCCTAAAGCAAAATTATATGAAACAATTACTTTCATGTTTCAAAAAGAATATCATATAGAAATTCATTCATATAATTATTTCCATTACAATAGTATTTCTCTGGAGATTCTCATATTTAAATATTTCAGTCCCCAGTGTATGTACTGAAATGTCATAAGGAGTCACAGAATTTTCTAATTAGTCTTTTCAATGAAGAGATGAAATCTGAGAGGGAACCAGACATCAGCAGGTCACCATAAGAAAAGGTCATACCCTTCTGCTCTGTCTAGAATCTTAAGCAAATTGTATCACATTTTTAGACATGCATCTGTTTCTCAATTAGAGAAGCTAAAGCAGCAGACTCCATGGAATTAGCCATGTAAAGGTTAAAAAGAAGGAATTTAGGAGTCAAAAAGGAAAGCCTTGGAAAGTACAAAATCCAGAACACTACTTTTCGTATTTGACATTTTTTTTTCCTGTTTTTGTTGGTATATTAGGCATATTTGTGTGAAAGTGTGATTTCTGTTTCTCAAGCTGATCTTCCTGCACAGTTTATTCCCCTCAAATTATAAACCTTTATCTGTGATATCACAAATGTTTACTATGGGGTAGTTTGTATAGACTGAGTAAAGAATGATGAGGCGAGACAATCTCTTATATTCTTTATTACTTCATTTGCTTGATAGCCATTTATTTAATTTGCATGTACTAATGTTGGGGTTTTTTTTTCTGCTTTTCCTACTATTTTATTGTGTGTTTTGTAGTCTTAATTATCCACTTTGTCTTAAGGAATTATGGTGGATTTTAGACATCCTAACTTAGACACTGAACTTGCAAGTTTAGCTAAACGTCCTAAAATTAATGACCAGGATACAAACATGGTCAGACAATAAAGGCAGTTGCTCTTTTCTTATTATGGTAAGTTAGAAATCAGTATGGATTTATGGTTTGGTTGTTTGGGTTTTTTTTTGTTACTCCAATAATAGCCATCACAGAAATCTACTTCCTGAATGATGACGATTGTTACATATCAGGTATTTCATTAACTGGTTGCATATTTATCAAATTTCTGTCCACATAATGAGATGAATTGATGATGACTTTTTATGTATTATTTGTTTATGAATGGAGACCTGTCCAAACTCTGGTAGGTAATTCATCACACTGGGGTGATCTTCTTGTTATGTGTTGCTACAGAAATTGACAGCATGATGTCCTATGATATGGGATATCTCTCTGGTCAGTTGGGGTCAGTTGTCCCAGCTGTGTCGCCCTCCCAGCTTCTTGTAAACCCCCAGCCTACTCGCTGGTGGGGCAGTGTGAGAAACAAAGAAAGCACTGACACTGTGCAAGCACATTTCAGAAGCAGCTAAACCATTGGTGCATTATAAACACTATTTTAGTCACAAAGCCAAATATCTACTAGTTTTATTTTTTTAATAAACTCAGTAATTATTTTCTAATGTAATAATAATTACACTCAGTAATAATTTTCTAATTTATTTTTAAATTCATGTGGCCTCCAAATATGTGCAGATACAAACATATTTCAAAATTCTTTTGTGACCAAGGATAGATGTCTGAGGTTTTATAAATGATAGTTTTAACTGCTAAATAGCATAGGTTTGTAAAAACATTAGTGTTGCATGATTTCATATAAATGTAGAACTATATGCAAAATAGAATAAATATGTATCTGAAGTTTTACCTGTCCTATTAAGCAGCAAGAAATGATCACTATATGAAAGTAATGCAAAGAAAACAGGGTTTCAAACACTAAATAGAAAATCTTTTGATATAAATAGCTTTGTTAGCAGTAGCGGCAGCTTCTAGTGAATTGAAAAGTTACCCTAAACTATTAAAGTATTTTGAGGGACTGAAATGAGAATGCAGAATGTGAACTCTTCCAAAGGATCCAGTTCTAATTCACACAAATTAATTCAGGGAAGCAGTGTCATCTTCATTATTCAAGTTATCAGTATGGACGCTTATGGTTTTATAGTATCTGAATCTACAATAAATAGAAAGACATTTTAGAATGACTTTCAATCGTGATTGTTATTCTGGTATTGGCCTTACATGACCTTAGTTAGAAAGGAGATCTATGCACACACACAACCACAGGTATCTATAACCACCATAGTCTGTCAGTTTGGCTGTACAAAATCCAAGTGATTACATGATTTTATACATCAAAAATACCTATTTACTCTTTTCCTACAGGGATATTGGACAACTACCACATTTCACACTCTGACAGAGACAAACCAAAATACTGACTTTCTCTGTCAAGTACTTTTTCAAGTGAAAAGCAGGCTGAGTGAAAATATGCAAACACCTACCAGCTCAGTGAGGAAAGGGAGACCACTATCAATACGTTGTAGCTTACATGTGTAGAGAAAATATTTACAGGAAGTAATTTTGTCTTTACCAGGGATATCTGTGTAAATCAATTCTCAACCTTGGATAGGTGAAAGAGATTGAGTGTCTCTTTGCAGATGACTAAGCATTAGCAGGAGATTATCAAAAAAGCAAAATTTTAAAGCATTTTTTCTGATGGATCACACTTGGAAAATATCAGGTCTCAGTTCACCAATGCCTTGGTAACTAGGTAACCTTGGTAAGGCATGACCAGCCTTATCCTGGGCTGCTCCTCAGCCATACCCAGAGTCCTTATCCCCATGAATGCTGTGCCATTTGCTCTACCTGTCTCCAGCCACATCACAGCCTAGATGCAGACTTCCTGATCTGAGCAGGAATTAAAGCCCACAAAATGAAGAATATACAATTATTACATAATCCCATTTACACAGTTATGTTGGTTTCAGTGCCAAAATAATCTTATCCTTTTTTGCTTTATAATTAAATCTCAACAGCCCAACTCAACGCAATCTCTGCAAAAACATGAAAACAAATTTGCCACATTTAACTCTTAGGTTTTCAGAGATAAATGGTTGTTTCCATATCATTAAGTTCAATACGATATTTATTTGATTACATCTTTAAAATTTCAATTCTTTTTCCACCAAGAAAAAAATATTTACTGCAAAAGTGACATTTAAACTGCAAAATATATATCATTTGAAAGACATTTATCAGAAGAAAGGTATTCTGTCTTGTGTTATTTTCTCCTCAGGTTTACAATCAGAAGAAAAATGGTACAGGCAAGGAAAGGAAGAGTAAAATGGGCAAGACGAGATCTTAAATTCTTTGTGATGTCAATGAAAAGACCTATGGTAGAACAGAATATATAATATTATGCAGAAGTGGGGAGGTTCTTTCTAGACAGCAAATGAAATAGAGAAGTTTGAAGAAAGGAGAAGAGTTGACTCACTTTTCCTGTTTATTACTTTTCCAGTAATAAAATAAAGCAATTTAAAAATTGTCATCATCTTTTATTATCCCAAGCAATACAGTTTACACACACTAACAGCTAGCCCATTATTATACTATATTGAGTAAACTAGATATTGTTGCTATGATAATACAGGAAGGTCTTTCAAGTTGTTACCGAACTCTTGCTAACAAATAATGACTAACATAAACAAATGTAATGGTTATATGGCAAAAGGAGAAAAAATAAGCTATACCTATAAAATATATCAGCATTTTACAATATTGTTTGCTACTAATGTCAAAGAAAAATTAATAAATTCCACAATTGCCAGAGCATAATGGTATTTATTGGATACATTTTAGTAGAAGAGAGAATTGATTTTCCATAAGTAAGAAATTACAGTGCACTGCGGTAGTATACATTTGAACTTGATTGAGCCCATGATTAATGGTACTTATTTATATTTTTAATCATTTTCTTTTATTTATGAATGTAAGTTTGAGTTAATGAAACATACATAGGAACTGTGGGATACATTCACCCACAGATGCCAAGTTTACTATTTTGGCAGATCATAATATTATTTGTATTTAATTATTAACATAAATATAATAATAACGAAAGGATATAATCTGCTTTGTACCTGTCACAGACATCTTTGCATGCAGTTGCAAATTTCTATCTGAATTTCCAAAAGTGTGATGTATTACTGTATAACCTTTTTCAGAAAGAATTTCTGTATGGTGATTTGGGAAAAGAGATTGAGGCAAATGTAAAGATTCTCCTTAACTTCGACACTATTTTTGAGGAAAAATATTAATCATTAATTTTCAGGTTTCAGTTTTTTTCATCAAAGCCAGAAGTCAAGATACTGAAAAAGTGTGGGACATATCACGTTATTTTAGCAGCTCAAAGTTCTATGGGAATTTAATTGTGTGAATATTATCTGTCTGATCACCTGGTGTATCTCCATCTGCCACTCATTCTTAAAATCTTAGATCTTTTTCTGATATTTTTCCTTTGTATAACAGCATAAAGCAACATAACATAACATACACTCTTCTATAACATAACAGTTTTCATTAAAGGGCTTTGCCAGAAGGTGCTATGCCTTCATCAGAGCAATGACACTTTGATAAAGCACTAGTGCAATACATCATCAAGGAGCTGCATAAGGTGATCTATTGGTGTAATACATCAAAATGCCACCGCTCATGAGTGGCTTGATCCTGTTTCTGTTGAATAAAAATCTGTAGAATATTAACACTGAGTAAAATATTTTTTTTAAAAAAAAGCATCAGGACCATATGCTACTTTATACAAAATTCAGTTTATATCCTATTTTCATCTTTTAAAAATCTTTTCAACTTTGCCACATTTATTATCTTAATTTAGTATTTCAATGAATGTTTGTACTATAGGATTTTAAAAAGACATAGTAAATTATCAAATGTATATATATTATTCAGCATCTTCAAAATCATTGGGGATTTATGGGATAATAAAGGGAGAGGAATTTGAGTTTCTATGGTTTGGAAATATAGTGGAAATAATATCTGAAGCACTGGCAATGTAAAAAATATTTGTGTTAGAAATTCCATAAGAATCTGAGACTATAACAGCATCAATAATGGCCTAGTTCACATATATCTGCCCCTGACTATGCCTAAATACATTCTTGGACAAGAATTAAAAATAAAAACAAACAAAAAAAAACCCAACAAACCAACAACAAACCAAAAAACCCAAACAAACCACCAACCAACCAATCAAACAAACAAAAAAAAACCAACAAAACAAACAAAAACAGAACAAGCATATCATTCACCAGTGTCTGGCAATGTCTTTTCTAACCTTGTTTGTCACTTTTGTTCTCAGTCCATCTACATTTTTACAGACTCCTAAGACCTACTAAACCACCCTGGGGCATCTCCTAGCAGTATATGAAGAGTTTTGAGATGAGTTGCAAATCCAAATTGTTCATGCTTCTATGACTGAACATAACACTTCTCTGCCTTTCTTACAATAAATTTCCAAAAAGATGTCTATCTAAAAGTTAGTTGCCTATCAGGCAATAATTTACGAGTGACTATATATGCTTTAATTGTAATATTTTCTCATACTGAGTTCTGGAACTGCCTTTTTCCTGTTAAAAAAGAAAAGAAACATCCTTCTGCAGGCTTAATATAATAGGTCCAGGTTCTTTCCAGTGGTGTAGTTACATGGTCCTTAGTGTCATAAAACCCCCCAGATAGTCTCATATATCTTTTTACTGTCCATTAAAAACTAATTCTGCATTGCTGTGTAATAATTACCAACAGGTGAAATTCACCCTAGTCAGTAGAATTTGAGGCTGTCTGTCACATAAGTCCTTTCCAAAACATAGAGTTAGAATTATACGATTTTTTAAATAACGTGTGACATAGACCCATAAAAGCATTTTAGCACCAGATTTCTTCTAACCAATAGTGTATACTCTGTTACAGGATGGACTTAATTATATTTTCTAATTTATGTAGAAGCAAAAAAATGTAAAAAACATACATATTGCATAAAAGTTCACCTATTTTGCTCTGGTAGGATTTTCAAAAATGAAAGCAACTATTTCATTATAAAAATACTTACAGCTATATGCATTAACACCTAAAGTTTTTTATTCACTTTTTGAATCTTTAGCAGTACATTTCTTTAATTAATATAATTGCCATAGAGATTAAGGCAAAGGAAAAACAAATATGGAAATAAGAAAACTATTGAAGTGAAATTCAGAGAATTTTTTGAAGTTTTATCTATAATACTAAGTTGCTTTCAATACCTAGTCTTCAAAAAAATCCTTGAAAATGTAGCCAAATGGATTGAGCTGTCTTTTGAGTTTGCACTGTCTGCCTTTAGTTTTGATTCCTGGGCACTTTCAACTCTTACATTTTAACTTTTGATTTTCTAATGACAAATTGCAAAAAAATATGCTTTAATATTCTTGCTTTTTTACTTACTTTTTTTTTTTTCCAGAAACAAAGTAAAGAAAATTAGTTGACCTTTATAAAACTTAAAGCAGTAATTTATTTTTTTTTTTCCCCTGTGATTCTTAGGATATTGAAACTCCAGAAGTGAAAAAACTTTTTTCTAAGGATTGTGTGGATACTGGATACCATAAAATACCATTAATTGAATATTTGAGTCACAACATTCTCTAAATACTGTGAAGATCAACCCTGCTGCATGTCCAATATGGTCTTATGCTGCACAAATCCTTTGGCCACAAGATAACCTCATCCAGTTTATTAGAAGAGAGGAGCCTGTAGGCATCCTATAGGTACCAGCATTTATGCCACCTGGCGTGGCTTTACCTTTATCTAAATATGCAGCAAGAAGTTCTTGTGACACCATCCTTTAGGGATAGAGCTGTTTCTTGTAAGAAAATCATGTAATATCTGGAATGACAAAAAAGAAATAAAACCCAGTCCTTCAGTAATTTATCCAACTTCAGTCTTTGTTCAGCATCACATGTTGCCTCTGAAGAGTCTGTTCACTGTAATTGTTAAAATGACATAATCTAATTGGTCTGATGAGGAAAGTAGATGCCTGGAATTGTAGTTCAAATTCAGGTGAGAAAGATAAATTACCAGTGAAAATAATAAAAATCATTATTCTCTAGATATTTTGAAACTGGTATTGCTCCTATGAGGACAGGCTTGTGGAGCTGAGTTTTTTCAGCCTGGAGAAGAGAAGGCTCCAGGGAGACCTTATAGCAGCCTTCCAGTACCTGAGGGGGACATAGCGGAAAACTGGGGAAGGACTTTTTATAAGGGCATGTGATGAAGTGCAAGAGGCAATGGTTTTAAACTAGAGCATGGTAGGTTTTGATTCGGCATTAGGAAGAAGTTCTTTACTATGAGGGTGGTGAGATACTGGAATAGATTGCCCAAAGAAGGTACAGATGCCTTATCCCTAACAGTGTTTCAGACCAGGCTAGATAAGGCTCTGAGTAACCTGGTCTAGTAGGAGGTAACCCTGCCCATGAAGGGGGGTTGGAACTAAAGGATCTTTAAGATCGCTTCCAACTCAAGCCATTCCATGATTAAATGCTAATTTCAGAATTATGGAAATCATCACAGTCAGTATACTGATTTTTAAATTTCTACTTCTCTAACAGGGAAGCAGTCTGATACTGTAGTGTTAATGTGTCCCTCTTTCAAAATCTGTTGACATTTTTTTCACAAGTTGCCATGATTCTGAAGTAAACATGATCCTGATAAGAAGGGACAAAAGCAGTTTTTAATGTTGTCATGGGCTTCAACATGAGACTTCTAAAAACATCTCAGTGGAGGAAAAAAGATTTAGTGTATTAGGTGCACATTTCTAGGTGCACATTAGTGCACATTAGTGTTGGCCATGGACATTGATATGCTTATTATTTTCTGTACACTAAAATATACACATATATTGCATATATATAATAAACTGAAATATAATGATGATTTTAAAGAACAGTTTTTTGCATGCACAGTGTTGTTATGTTCCCTTGTAACTAAGCAGACATTTTCTTACAATGTGTAGATAAATCACTTTAAAGGAACTGTCTTTTTCTGTATCTTTAATGGAAATATGTAACTCTTCCATTTAGTAATTTTTAAACACTATGGCTTTAATATTATGAATGAATACAGAATTGTTACAATCAATTTACTGATTAGAAATTGTTGTAATAAAACAAACTTAGTAAATTTTGAAGAGTAGAAGCTTACAGGATGAGAAATATTTTGGAATAAAACATAAATTTTTCCTCAACTGTAATAGTATAAATCCCAGAAGACAGCCATAAAGATATTTTTAGGATAGGATGTACAGTGTAATTCCTCTTAAAAATGATAGTCTGATAATACAAGGATCCCAGAAGACAGCGCTCTGTAAGAATAAAATACACCAACAGTAAGTAATTTGTGCCACAGATGCTGAAACTTGAAGAACTCTATTATTCTCTTTCTTTGTGAAATATCCATTAATAAAAAAATATGTGTTAAATAATGTGCATTTGTTGATCTATGCCAGTAAGATGATTCCTAAGAGCGATATTGTGTGAACTCAAACCACACATCAGGAGTCAACTGGCAGAATAACAAGTGAGGTTTTGTGCCAAGGAGGAACAATCAAGCAGATATTTATTCTGTGACAACTAAGTCAGAAATTCCTTGAGTATAAAGATAAGGGAACTACATAATGCTTTTATTGATTTTTAAAAGGCACTTGACAGAGTGTGTCAAAAGGATTATCCTGCATCTCGGAGTATTACAATATCCTACAAAGCTAAGAACAATTACCCCTGACTTAAAAATATGGAAAGCACAGAGAAAGTTAAGAGTTCACTCTCTTATTTTCTTCTCCTCAAACATTTCCTTTCACTTCATCTAGTCAACCATATTTTATGAGTACATCTGAAAACATTGATTAAACAGAATTGTCAGGGCTGATCTCTGCTTTCTGGTCTGTATTAATTCAATAAGTTGAGCTTTTAGAGCAAGCTCATTGAAACCCTGAAGACAGTTTGAGGTTTAGATTTCAGTTTGGGAAAAGGCAAGAAAATATTGTCTGAATAAAATGAATAAGCTAGGCAGAGACAATAGTAAATTTGAACTAGAAACAGATTAACTACTTCAAGAAAAAATGACCGCATGCAATAATGGTATAAGAAAACAAGACTCTTGATTTAATCGACCCAGAAGTAGGGAAAAAAATGGAGAACATGTAAGATATATCAAAATAAAATCAATAATGTAATACAGAAAATTTAAACTTGTCATGCTTTAGACCTATGTATATCAATCCAAGAGAGAAGGCATTTTAACAGACTAAAAACTAGATAAAGAATGGATGTTTTGGGACATTAAACTTCAGGGCCTAAATTAAGCAATGTGCCTGAACCTAATAGGATGATTCAAACGCACTTCTTCTTGCACTTAATAGAGACTCAGAAGACAAAAAAGGGGTTCCTGGGAGAAGGCATGATAGGTACTCAAGGTTCCTTTTTCTTTTTTTTTCTTTTTTTTCTTTTTTTTTTTCAGAAGAATTATCTACCAGGAGAAGTGCCGATCTGAAGAAGAACAAGTAAAAGGGAGCTGAAATCTGTACATTGATGGTGTCTCATGTCCTCACTGTGTACTCTCAGGCTTTTAACTTGATTCTATTTTGCATAATTATTGAATATAAAAGCAGAAATGCACAACCAGAGAAATAGCTCGTGTACACAGACATCTATGCAGATCTGGGTCCTCTTAAACAGATCTGTGGTGCCAGGAGCATTTGGACAAAGCAGCAATATAAAGTTCTCTTACTTTTTTGTATTCTAGAAATCACCAGGAATCAGTCTTGATGAGAAATACAAAAATGTTATTCTACTGTGAGCATATATTCTGCTTGGACTTCCACTGCATGAATATTTTTCCATGAGAGTGTTCATCTGGGATTTTAGATACAGGCTGTGAATGGTGCTGTGATAAATCTTACTAGTTCCTCTTGTGTCCACCAGCCTCACCCATCACTGCTCATGACTCCCCTCCAGGTCCAAACAGTGAAATTCTTGCTTAATTAAGTACAGAGTCAATAAAATAGAGTAAGGACATGGGATTATTATTTTTTTTTTTTAATTTTAACAGACATTTGAAAAAAGAAAAATTCCATTGTGACAAATGTCAGCTGAATTCAGAAGAAATGATGCAGCAAAGTCATGTAAGTCTGTAACCAATGCAGTTATATTTCTGCTGAAAATAGGGCTTTATTTTCCAAATGGTAAACATGCAAAAATAAAGCACTGGCTAAGCAATTGAATAAGATTCTGGCTGAAAAAAAACTAACCCGTCTTGTAAAACAAAAGCACAGAGACCTTCTGAAATTTGCAGAGTAACTTGAGAAACGAGAAGGAATAATTATAGGAGGAAAAGTCCACAGACTGCATTAAGTCTGACTGAGATGGAGTTATTTTTCCCCATAGCAGCCCTTATAGTGCTGTACTTTGCATTGAGAGCTGGAAAGGTGCTGATAGAACACCTGTGCTGTGGCTACTGCTGAGCAGGGCTCACATATTCAACATTCCTCCCCAAGTATAATGGGGTGGACAAGATCTCAGGAGGGGACGCAGCTGGAACAGCTGACCCAAACTGACCAAAGAGACGTTCATACCATATGATGTCAGCTAAACAATAAAAGCTAGGGAAAGGGGGGGGAAGATCTGCTTGTCCTCTGGAGCAACTGTTGATGGGAAGTAGAGAATAAATCTTTGTTTTCTTTTGCTCCCATGCACACAGCCTTGCTTTGCTTTTCATTAACCTGCCTTTCTCTTAACCTATGAGTTTCATCTTATTTTCTTCCCCCTGGTCCGGCTGAGAGGAAGAGAGGGAGAGTGATAGAGCAGCTTGGTGGGCACCTGTCTCCCAGCCAAGGTCAAACCACCACACAGGCAAAAAATACAGAAATGGTCACAATTAGGAAGGCTATTGGGACACAAGAGAGAATCAACAATGAAAGAGGAAATGGACTAGTCAGCAACAGAAGCTACACAGCATTTTTTAGGTCTGAAAATGGCAGAGGTGAGAGTATAAGTAAAAAGGACCATCTATAATAGTAATTAAGATGTGGATCCTAAATGAAACAAAATTACTGCTTCACTTTTCAGTAAGAAGAATCTTGTTAGTCGATTGGTATGAAGCTGCAGAAATGGTAATTAAAATACTGCAGCAGGAAGCAAATGTCAGAGTTGAACCTTTTCCATGTTCCAGTGAATGACCACTCTCTCAGTGAATAACCATCTTGCTTCCCTCCTCTGGACATACTCCTTTTTATATTGAAGAACCCAAAACTGCACCTGTAGGGTGCAAAGCAGGACTGTCACCTGCCCTTTTGGCTACCAGGGCACACTGTTGACTCATAGTCAGCTTGCCATCAACACAAGCCCCCAGATCTCTTCCCACAGGGTTGCTCTCCAGCCTTTCATCCTCAAAATTTATGTATAATCATGATTACCCCAACTTTGAAACCATGACCAAGAAATTTTGAGGAAAAGTTTAGTTGACCTTGGTCAAAAATATCACTTGACCTTTTGTATAGGTTAGTAATATTATCTGTGTAATGGTATCTTCTATTGAAAGTGTTCCCTGATAGACTTTAGCTTGCTAATATAGAAGACAGCACCTTCATATTGTCCAAAGGCCTCATGAAATAGAAAGAACAAAACCAAATATTTCTTTGTACATACCTGTAGCTACTGTCTCAGACTCCAGATTTATGCCTTTTGTAGATGGAGACACTGCCTTGACAGCACTATTAAAACTGTCATTTCCAGACAGTTTTTTTTCATTCTGAAAGATCTGGGATGTTTTATCCTTTTTAATATTCATGAATAATAATAATTTTTTTACATATATAAAATATAATTTACACATAAGTGTAAATTTAAGCGGAAGTATTTTATTGCTATTATTCTGAAGGAGTAAGGGTAATTCCATATGACACTAATAGTACTTATGAAAGAAGAATAAACAACATCTGAAAAAGACCAGACAGACTGGATTACCCTTAACAGAACTTCTGCACAAATTTTGACATAAGGAATAGTTACAAAAAACAGATGTCTGAAGATAAAAAGTAAGGACACATAGCAAGAAAGTGCTTACTGTAGGATTTCTTCCCCTTGAGAAGGAGAAAGAAAGGTAAATTGAAACAGAATGCTAGTGGATAGAAAAGTGAGCATAGACAGAAAGTGTATATATTTAAGATGTATTTGGGAAATTTCCTAGGTGCCACTCAGGTAAGTTTTGAAATACAGGTTACCAAGCTCTGAAGGCATGTCTAGAATGTTACTTTTTTCCAGGAAAGTGGTACTTTCCCATCTATGATTACTGGGAATTAGACAGTATAAATAAACTGATGAGGTAGATGATAACTATACATCAAATATGGTTGGGCACCACTTTGTAATTCTTTTTCAGAACAGGAGCCCACCAAAAGTGTACAACTGATTTAAGGAAACATTATGTTCATCTCCATGCAAAGAAGCACTGTAAACAGAAACTACAGTGTGTGTGATAAGAAATTGAAAGGATAAAAGCCAGAGAATCATTGCTAACTGCAAAACTTTTCAACACAGACAGGATTAAATGTAATTTCCTCAAAATTAACAAAAATGTTTCTTTCCTTCTTGTTTTGGGTGCAAGCAGAGAAACTTGGACAATTATTAACATTCTGGGTAAACAGACTCTTAAAGAAAGATAAGCTTATAACGTGGAATTAAATAATATCAAGTAAGTTCAAGAGAAAGTAGCTTGCTACTTAGAAATTTGTAAACAGCACTGTAATTTGTGCTGTTGCAGTAGATGGAGTGTGTGTTCAAAAACAGCAGAATTTTGCTTTATAATAGCAATTTTGAAGAGGTTGATAGTGAAAATGGCTAAAAATGCATTTTATGAACTATGAAGTTTATTATTGCAAAGGACAAGGGTTTGTTGAAGGTTTTGTATAATTATTAGGGCACTCTTTCTGAGTATTGAAAGAATATAAGCTCTCTAGTATGAATCTGTTTTCTGTATTGTATCTTCAAACACAAAACCCTTAAGCTTCAGATGTTAGAGGAATTTTCCAGACTTCTATGGAATTTTCATTAGAGGTCTTGCCAACAATGACAGGTGACATAAGAAACAAAAGACACAGGCAAGAAAAGAATCAGAAAAAAATGATGAAAAAATAGAAAATGCAGTATCTGGAAAGATACAGAAAAGATACATTTAGCAATATGATGATAAATCTGAACTATATCACTTTAACACTATTGCAGAGGAGAGGGAATACAGAAAAAATATGTTGACAAAGCAAAGAAGCAATACAATGAAATGAAATAACTGATCTCTATAGGTTTAAAAAGATCATTTCAATGTATCTTTCAAAAGAAAAAAAAAAAAAAGAACACTTCAATATATACCAAAATTTAATTTTAGTTAGTTTAAATCTTTTATAAGAAAATCAGCAAGCTATCTCAAATCTCGTGCACTGGATTTATCAAAACTTTCGTTATTATAATTATTATAGACTCTAACTACAAGAAAGTATATTGTCACCAGCAAGCATCTACTTCAGTATGTTGACTACAGCAATTTTTTAAAATTTAATATGGATGGCATATATAAGTGAGAGCAAAAAGGAAGGGAAGATTTTAGGATATGTTATCATGATGCTGAGTATCTTTATAAAACTTCCATTATCTCACAGCAACCAAGTGCCCCATTTGGACTATCTTCTATAACCAGGTAATAAAACAATAGAAATAACTCTGTTCTCTGCAAAGGAGATATCAAGGTAAATAACAGAAATATGTGCACACAGGTGTGTGAGTTACAGAATAACCCCAAATGAAAATGCAACTACAAAAAGAAATTAACTCCAAAGCAAAATGCCAAATTTTTAGCCAAAATATAAGAATATTTATTTTTTAGCAAAAGTACATTGAAATAGTGGGAAATTTTTACAGAATGGGGCTTTTGGGGGTTGTGTGATGTGGTTGGAGAGCTGGAAAGGAAAAAATCCTAGCTATAGGACTTACACTTTGTAAAACTAGTGTTGCTGGATTTATACCACACAATGTTTCACCTACAACTTGTAAAAAAAACCCTGTATCTATGATTCCTACATCAATAAGAAGTGTAAAAGAACATTTATCCAAATGTATTTTTTGACTGAATTATAAATACTACAGCTTTGAATAAAGAAATCTAAATATTTAAGATATTTCACCTAATTTGAGTTTAAATTATATCAAATTTTCCCATAACTGGGCACCAACAGTGCCTGATGGCCCCTGTCCACTTCCCTCATGCTGCCTATGGCCCAGGACCCCATGCCAGCTCCCCAGAACCATCATCCCCTGCCCTAGTGATGCAGCAGGGTCAGTCTCCAGCTCCCCACAGCCCTGATGTGCACAATCATGGTCCCCACAGAACCAGGTCCCCTCACAGGCCTATGTCACAGCCCATTCCTGCCTCCAGGGAGGTGCCTGGTGCCCAGGTTTGGTGCTGCCCTGGTGCCCCTGGCTGCCCTGCTCCCTGGCCACCATGATGAGATTGCGTCCTGGCTGCCAGACTCTATCCTGCCTCCTCTGGGGACTGCTGGCCTCACAGACATCAAAGAGCTGATCCATACTTCTCCTTGAAAACTAGTTTTAGGAAAGGAAAAGAACCCAATCAAAAAAGCCCCTTGCCCTCCCAACCAAGCCAAAGATAATCAGACTGATGTAACTCAGTAAAGCCTATAAAATATGAACAAATATGAAAAATTATGCATCTAGTTGTGAACTGTAGATCTTTCTGGCAAGAACCTATTGTGTGAGTGCTCGGTAACAAGACCAATACAATGAGAATCCCATTTTTAATGTAATTCTAGGAAAACAGTGCAGTAATACCTGGAGAAGCAGCAGAAAAATAAGGAAACATTTAAACTGAAAAAGCAATCATTTCCTCAAGTGATATTTAACACTCTGGATTCTTCTTTTCAAAAGCACCATATATATTTATACTCATTCTACTCTAGATGCAAGCTTAGTATACCAAACTCACAAATTTATTAAAAAAAAAAAATCTGTGCCATGCTCCCTACCTGCAACAGGAAACACAAGAAAGATACGACTGGCAGTGTTTTCACTGATATTTCTATCTGCTTCAGTGTTTGGTTTATAATGACAAAAACAGTTTGCACTACTTCCAATATAATACTAGTTTTCTGTGGGGTTGATAGAATGCTATCTCACACTATCTGGGTAAAGCACCTCATTGATATTAGACAGTGATCACAGACAACATTTTAGTGAGGTTGTGATTCATTATTCACAATCCTGAAGTGTCCTCATTTTAAGTATAAAGATAATGTAAAAATATGCACATTATCTTGGTGAGCATCATTAAACAGTACCAGATGGTCATGAACCTGATCTTCACTTACAATGAGTAGTTCTTCCAATCCCTGCCACTATCTTCTGGACTCCGGGAGTGTGCCTGGAGCCCTTGCCAGTGAAGACTGAGGAAAAGAAGTCATTGAGAACCTCAGCTTTCTCCATATCATTTGTCACCAGTTCTGTTTCCTTTCTTTCGGGGGGAGAATGGACTTCAGCAGCTCCATGGGAGTTATAAAGCGAAGACCTTTATTACCAGTATATCCCTTGGTTATATAGAGCAAGCTTCACTGACCATGCATACAACAACGATGACTGGATACATGCGATAGCCCACACACTGTTCACACGCCTAAATCTACTACATGATTTGCTGTCATCTAACTGGCCCAGTACCCCACACATCCTGTTTTTCCTTTACTTTGCTCTGCTTTATCTTCTTACTTCATTGCCTTTTCTCCACTTTTCTTCTTCCTTCATGCTCTTTTCATGGTTCAAGGACAGTTCCTGATAACATTGTCTGTTTTCTTCCAACCAAGATCCCACAATTTCTGAGGGGGCCCACACCTTCCCTAGTCTTTTTTTTACCATTCATATACCTATAGAAATTTTGCTGTTCCCCTTGATCTCCCTGACTAGATTTAATTCTGAGATTTAGCTTTTCTAACCAGGTCTCTAGCTGATCAGATAACTTCCTTATATGCCTCCCTTTATAGATGTCCTTTCTTCCACTTCTTGTAAAGTTCTTTTTGTGTGACAGTACATCCAGAAGCTCCTCACTTATGCAGACAGATCTAGCATTCTTTCCTGCCTTCCTATTTGTCTCTATACTTTACTTCTGGACACAGAGAAGGTGATCACTGAATACTGACCAGATGTCCTGTGCCCCCCCTTCCCTCTAGGGTTTTGTCCCACGATACTGTGGCCAGCAGATCCCTGAAGTGATCAAATCTGCATGCCTAAAGTCCAGGGCTGTAAGCTTGGAATACATTCTCCTAATTGCCCTGAGGATCTTAAATTCTAGCACTTTGTGGTAACTGCAGCCAAGATTATCCCTGAGCCTCATGCTGGTCACCAGCCCGTCCCTGTTGGTGAGAACAAGGTCCAGCATAGCACCTTTTCTTGTTGGTTCCTCTACCATTTGGAGGAGGTAGTTTCATCTATGCATTCCAGGAACATCCTGGATTTCTGGTGCCTTGGTGTGTTGTCCCTCCAGCAGATGTCAGGGTGATTGAAATCCCCCTCAAGGACCAGGGCCTCCGTATGTGACGCCACTTCTATCTGCCTATGGAGGGCCTCATATGCTTGGCTCTGATGGTCAGGTGGCCTGTAGCAGACCCCTACCGTAACATCACCTTCACCTGTCTTCCATTTAATATTAACCCATACATTCTCAATCAGCTCATCGTCTTTCACCATATGGAGCTCCATCAATTTTAGCTGGTCACTGATATAGAGGGCAACACCTTCTCCCCTCCTACTCTGCCTGTCCTTCTTAAAGAGCTTGTATCCATCTATCCCTACATTGCAGTCATGGGAATCATCCCACCAGGTTTCAGTAATAACCACTGTGTCACTGCTTTCCAGCAGCACAGTGGTCCTTAATTCATCCTGTTTATTGCCCAAGCTGCATGCATTTGCATAGAGGCACTTCAGATGGGCCAGCTGCCTCACCCTCTTGTGCACATCCCCCTCAATTCCCTTTGGGTTTCCCTGGCTTGCATTGGGGCAACAATTTGAGACCCATTGATAGCACTCCAACCCTCTGCCCCTGATGTGGTGCCTCAATGTTTGTCACAGGCAAGCATGAAATTATTAACCCCTTTTCCCTTCAAATTTAGTTTAAAGCCCTATCAATGAGCCCTGCCAACTCCTGCCCCAGAATCCTTTTCCCCCTCTGGGACAAGTGCATCCCATTAGTTGCTTGCAGCTCTGGTGCCTTCTATACTGAGCTGTGATTGTAAAATCCAAAGCTGTTGATGACACTAGTCCCGGAGCCATGAATTGACCTGTTGGATATTCCTGTATATTCCCTTGTCCATCACTGATGTCAGAGGGATGGAGGAAAACACAGCGTGAGCTCCTGATCCCTTTACCAGTTGCCCCAAGGCCTTGAAATCTCTTTTAATTGATTGTGAGCATTTCATTGTTACATCATCCCTACCCACTTGAAAGACCAAGAGTGGGTAATAATCTGAAGAACTCACAAGGGTGGAAGGTTTACCTATGACATCCTTTATCTGGGCACCATGGATACAGCAGACCTCTCTATGAAGCAAGTTTGGTCCGAATATTAAGCCCTCCGCTGCCCTCAGCAGGGAGTCACTTAAAACAATGACAACTGATTGTCACTTCTGGCCTTCGTGAGCCCTCATCCTTGCTCTCAACCAGTTCCTCCTGCAGACCTCCATACCTGTTCTGCAAGGGTACTGTAGGTGATGTACTTCTTAAAGGAACATACTTGCTCCATTTGTATCACTTGTTTCACTGGGCAAAGACCTGTTCCCATTGACCCTGCTCACTCAGGTTACTACAGGAAGGCTGGGTGGCTTGCTGATAACAGGATATGTAATCTTCTGCTCCACTAACAGTCACCTCCTCCCATTCTGTTTTTGTAGAGGTCAGTTTATGGAAATAATCAATTTGACTCACTCTCCCTGATGTTTCTCAATCTACTCACCTCTTCCCTGAGCTCCATCACTTCATCTTGGAGATGTGCCACTCGGCTGAGCAGGTCATCAACCTGCTCACACCACATGTAGCCATAGTCAGCATTGCCCCCTTTTGCCAGTGAAAGGCTGTTGGCATTCCTCGCAACCTGTGGCCTGGATACCAATACACATTTTGGTGGGTTCTGGGAGCACAGTCTTCCTCCTCGAGTAGCCACCAGCACTTAAGTAAATTGTAAATTGCAGCACCTCCCATACCTGTAACTGCCCAACATGCTGCAAACAGCTGCAGCACCCCCCTGGTGCACACACAATCACCGTTTAGTCTTTCTGGGTGGCCACACAAACATACACACATACATCCCCCGAGGCTTCTTATAGCCTGATAAGCGGTGAGTGGTGCTGGATTCACCCATGCTAGCTCAGCAGTCCATCCACAAGCTGCCAGCCCCCCGAATAGACAAACCGCTTTTTTCCCTGGCTTCTAAAAAGCCTCCAAAAGAGCTTTTCAATGGCTCTTTGCTTCAGGTCCCTTCCTCAGAGCAGACTTACCTGACACTGGTCTCTGCAGCAAATCACAAGTTTCTAGCTTGCATCTGCCTAGTAGTTCATGTCTTCTGCTGTTCCGGCTCAACAGTGGCCATACCAGCTTTCACATGCCCATGGTCTTAGATTCTTGCCACTACAGAGTCTTTGTGAATGTTCTTTTGCTTTCTTGTTTATCATTCCTGATGGAAATAAGCCTACTCCCTTTCTCATTTTTCTCACCTTACACTGCACCATATCTACCAGATTACACCTTCATCAAGATGAGACACCCTCACCATATCCATCTTCAAGAAGGAGTACCAAACTCTCCATGAAGCCCAAGACCTAGATGTTGGGATCCATCCTCAGGAGTTACAGCTAGACAGAGAGTGCTACAATACTAGAAGAGGTGATTGCATCAGCTGAAGCAGAAGAGTTAATCCTGTGGTGTGTTGTTGTGATTTCCAGTTATTTTCTTAGAAATAGAACTTCTGGGCTTCCAATAGGCTGTTTGAAAAATTACCATGTGCTTTGCTCCTGTATTACAGCCTATTCAGAAAGCTTCCCATATGCAGGTGACACACAAATTAGGAAGTCAAACACAAGTTTGCTCCCCACCTTCAAATAAATCAGGACCCAGCAGGGAACTTCCCACACTATCTGTGAGATTCCAGTCATGGCTCACTTAATCTGTGAATGCTGGATCTATTGGATCTATCGTGCACTGTTTCTTCCCATGCCATAGCATGAAAAATGAAGCTTTTTTTTTTTTTCTACAGTTCTCACAAACACTCATAAACACATCCCTCTAGCTTTATTTTGCATACTTCATGCAGGAAAGAAAATGTTAATATTCAATCTTTCCTTCAGCTCTGAACAAATACAGTATTTAAAAATCTCTATGTGTCTGTAACTACTATATATGAAATGTAAAATGACATGTATAATTACTAGTATTCAGGAAAGAATACTGCATGCTTTTATTTGCTATGGAAATACTAGACTGCTGACATGATCAGAGTAAAAAACTGTTGAAAATTAAATGGCAATTGATGTTACAAAATACCAAAGAGAATATAACCTGGATATAGCTGTTCAAATTCTTAGAGAAATAAAAATTATTTAAAGCACATTTTGAAGATTTTAACTATGACACTAAAAGCTGAGATTCCCTGCTCCACTGCAGTTACAAAGATGTGCTACCTCAGACCAAGGGTAAGTTTTGATTACAGCAGATTCTACAACTACAAACAAACAAAAAAGAAATGGAGAAAAATATGAAAAACTATGTTTTCAACAGCTGTATGAAGATAAGGTTAAAATGACTCATACTTCATTCAAATATCATCTGAGTCCCTCAGTATCCTCAACTATTTTCTAGATCCAGACTAAATTCTTCAGAGTTTGTCATGTTTTGTTTTGTGTGGTTCCTAGAACCATTATATTTGTTATTCATACCAAAAGCTCATTTCTGAAGACCAACTTTTTCAAACTTAAGAACAAACAACCATAAGGGAAATAAGTATTAATTAGCTTGTTAACTTATCAATTGTCAGAATTTATTTGTTTGCATGTTAGTTTTATAATGTGTTAATAATATAAGTACAAGTGACAGCAACTATAAAGTACATTAGGATAGTGCTAGGAATACACACTAATCTGTAAATTCAGTGTTAGTCATTATTACCTAGCTTTTCAGGCATTTTTCTACTAATTCCCCAGAAAATAGATCCTAGATTAAAAATACGATCTTTCTTGAGCAAAATGTTCATCATTTAGAGTACCTAGATGTTGTTATTTGAAAAGAACAACGAACTTTCTGATTAATACTATGGTCGCTAGCAATTGATACGTTGCCTTCTTCTGAAGTTTCTCTAACCGTGCTACTGTCTTGGTTTGATCTATAACAGAATTCTGTTCAAAGATTTTATTTTTCATCTCAGTCTCTTCTAAGTGACTGCACTTCCCAAAGTTAATGGCTTATCTCTGCAGACAGTGTCTGCTTGTAGAAGTGCCAGAGATTGATGTTTATAGTTACTACCAAGGATTGATATGTAGAAAGGCTTTTGCTTATACTTGCTCTTATAGAAACCAAGGTCACTGCTGAAGTGTCATAAAGTGAAAAGCCACATCTTCAGGGCAGAGCAGACAGGACAGGTGGTCCTAAACTGACCAACAAAGTATTCCATTCCATATGCATCCTATTCAGTATAAAGCTGAGGGATGACAGGGGTCAAGCTGGCATCCAAGAAGGACTCTGTCCATTCTGCCTTCAATCCCAGTCCTTGTTTTCCTGAATCCAGTTGCAGAATCCAGCTCCTGCATCTGGTTCCTGTCTGCCACTAAAACTGGGACTTCCCCAGTGTCAGCCCCACAGCATCAGTGGTGATGGTGATGTAATTGCCATCAGTGGGATTGGGTTCAATATTGGGTTTGTAAATATTTGTATATATTTCATTTTATTATTGTTATTATTTTCATTAAAGATGTTAAATTTACTTTTCCAATCCAAAAGTCTCTCTTGGTTCTTTCCTTTCTCTTCCCTTTGGGAAGGGAGAGGGGTTAATATAGAGGATTTGTCATTCATTTAGTGGCCAGGCCAGATCTAACTCTTGATAGATATGCATAGAAATATTTCCTTAATTATAAGTAAAGCTGATAGTAATAATAATAATGAAGTGGCATTGATGTATACGGTATATCCTGTTAGTTATAACATTACTTCCATAGTTTTAAAACCTCCCTAGTTTTAAAACATAGTGGCCATGAGTGCTTTATTTACATAGGTAGTGAACCTTTTTTCCCAAAGCACTTATAGGATGTGTATATACTGGGTTTTTTTTCAAGCTCCTTCAGTTTCTTCTCTTTTCAGTATCTTCCTCCTCTGTTAATTTTAAAATATTCTTCCTTGTCCCTGTTTCGATGGACTGAGTGGTTTTCTGTTTTCTAATTTAGTCTCCTTTAACTTCCTTGTTTTTCACTTGAATCTTCAAGTCACCTTTCAGTACCTCTTAGAGTACATTTCAATCAGGCTGTTTTGAATACCTTTCCCACACATAATTTGATGAGTTTATTTTTTTTTTTTAGAAACTCAAGTTAGTTTGGAGCTGAATTTGACTGTCTTTAAGATAGAAACTCTGCTTTGTCCTCTCAGTCCATTTTCACAAGTTTAAACAAGGCAACAATAGCAGTCCAAGTATCGCAGTTCGTCTCTCTTTTATGGCTCTATGGCTTAGTCTTTTTGACTCACCTACTCTGAAGAACTATTTGAATGATATATCAATTACCTGGAACTGAATACATCCTAGAAACAGAGTCAAATAAAAGATTGAATAAAAAAATATTTATAGTTACTAACTCAGTTAAAAATGTAAATTTTAAAAATTATTATTAGGGAACTCATAATTGTGGAACTATATAGTGGAGAAAGGCACATAAGGAAAAGAATTACATGTATGTTAGGGTATGAGTGTGCTACGTGCTTGTTTTCAAATAAAATATCCAAAGAAAGGTGATATGTCTGCCAAGAATTACAAGTTACATTGTTAATTTCCCTGTGACTTTTGGGGTTGGGGGGTTTTGGTTTATTAATGTGACAAATATTTTCTTTCTGATTCTATAATTATTATTATTTAATTTTTTAGCTTATTAATTCAAGTTTTCTCTCTCCTATGTAAACCTAGTCAGGACTGGGGACTTCATTATGTTTGAATGTAAAGAACAAACAAACCAACAAAAGACATGAAACATTGCAGTGAAAATGTCTCTAAGAACTGTAAGATTTCAAATTTTATTTTCAAATGTTTCTTAACATAACTTTTAACTCAAAAACTAATAAACTGCTTTAAGAAATCAAAGACTTAAAGTCTCTAATGCCTGTTTTATTGTAAGAGAATCAGCTTTCAGACTTCTCAATCTATTTGACACAATAAACAGATAAAAAAATTGAAAAGCAAAATAAACAAGAACCTTATTAGAGGTTAACTTTAAATTTCAGTGAAACTTGAAACTCAGTCGGGTTTTAGGTAAAGTTATCACACTGGTTTTTGTACAAAATTGCTCTATTTATATGTAAAGAGGTTGCAAACATATGTGTGTGTTTGAAACACCACAGGCTGTCACCAAGATTCTTTATAAGTAATATAGATTGCCACAGACTCTTCTACTGAGAGAGCACCTTTCTTGAATGTGCTCAAATCAAAGCCTTCAAGCTCTTGAATAGGGATTTTGCCAATTTTTTATATGTATTTATGTTCAATTATCATGAAATGTCAAAGCATGTCTGTACTGGTTTTATCATTCAAGGACAATAGACAATAATTCATTGCCAAAGTAAAACAGATTTAATTGCTGTACAAGATTTCAAGGAACTGAACTTCATTTTAATCACAAACAAGCTGCAAGGCAATTTTCAATTACAGCAAGCTTTTTATTTTTATCCAGCTGTGTATCCCTGCTGATTCCTGAAATTACATGTAAATTGTCCCAGATTTTGAAGCGCTACACCTACTGAGGTTTTTCTTTTGTCAGCTGATGAAGTATCTGTGATTAGAAACTCTCTAAATTGGCATTTTTAAGATTTATTATCCCACTCTGTATATTTTTGGACTGGGTGAGTATGAAGAAGGTTTTGTTGTCCCAAAGGCCATTATTCTTCCTAATTAGGCTGTTGGTAGTGCAAACTACTCACCTATCCTGCAACAACTTCAAAAGATAATAAAAAAAAGAAACCAAACCTTTAGAGAAGAGTCTATGGGGTATTGAGGAATCAGGTCAATAACTCTAGCCTTAAAAAAAGTTTGAGATAAATTCACCCTGGAACAGTTTGCATAACTTTTACCGTTATTCTATTAAATGTCCATACCTTTGATTTAGGGATACACACCTGTCCTTTAACTCAAAGATTCATATTTATGAGCTATGTATTTTAGGAAGAAGAGTTGAACTCACAAGCTTGCCTCTTTTCCTGTCTTCATTATGAGTGATTCTAATAGGTCAATTTTTATTCACAGTTAACCCATATGTATATTCAAATGCAAATAGGCTATAATTAAAATCAGAGATCTACTAAATATATTGTGATAGCATAAGAGTTCTGTGTAATGAAGTATTAATGGGTGTTAAAATGGGCTTGTATATTGCATCTGCTCAGCAGGAGTTCAGCACCATTGACAGGTATGGCATAGCAGCCTTGGACACTGACAGTCTGTATGCTTGTTATAATAAATGAAAGCATTGCTCCTCAATTAGGTAGAAGGATTGGCAAGATAATGAGTTAGAGATAGTTTTATTTGCATTTTCAGATTTAACAGTATACGCAAATTAAAAGTGATGACTTTGAAAAATTAAATTGAAAATTTAAATTCCTCCTTCAGTTCCATATATGCAGTGTCAGTGCACTTAGGTGCAACTGAGAAAAGGATTTGTGGTTACAAGAGATCCTCCTTCCCAGATAGAAAAACAATTAATAGCTCAAATGTGGCCTCTTATCAGATATCGAAACAACTCAGTCACGTTGCTGCCTCTGAGTTGACTGTGAGGTTTCTACAAAACATTTTTTGTTTTGCAGTTGTATAAATATATAGATAGTACATGAATTTATCAACTTCCTGATACCACCAAGTTCACAAGTGTATTTCCACAGCTGCGAGATGCTGCTAAAATAGATTAGCTATTAATTTAAGCTTGAATTAAATTAGTAATTAAATTAAAAACATTAGAAGGTTTACTAGTAATATTCAGTTATTATGAGGTAAATATACAGATCTGACTCTTATACTTAACAGTTGCAAGCCACATATAGTGGTAGTAATTTGAGGATTTTAAACTTCTACAAAACCAGTCACATGTTTCTTCATTTGTAATGCATTATTCCTATAAATTTTCAATAGGGTGTCACAATCAGGTACATTAGTCAATCTTTCTATAAATTCTTTTCATCTAAGTAAGGATTTTCCAATAATATGAGAAAAAGTTATTGTCTTATAGAACTTACTACCAGATGCTTTTTTAAAACAAGACAAAAAAACCCTGTACTTTCAGAGACAGTATTTACCCTTGATCATTATGGCAATAATTTTCTGGTTTCTTTTGGGAAGCTGTGCTATGGAATCATGTCCTGAACAGGTGTAAATTAGTGTGTAAAATTATACAGATATAAGCTGGGATTCAAATTCATATTTTTATTTGTTCATGGTGTTGCATCAAGTCAAAAGTAGCACAACTGAAAAAATTCCATTTGATAGAATGTACTAAAAAAACCCACCTTAAAAGTAAAGCTTTACCCAATTTTCTGTAACACTTGCAAATCATTTTGCCCTATGATTTTCATCATCTATAATGTCTTCACCTGTTAATAGCCATCCAGTACTGCATTTCAACATGCAAGGTTGAGGGTTTTTTTTCAAAAGCCCTTCAACAGTAATTTTAAAAAGGTTGTGCTTATGCTCTAGGTTATGATTCAAAGTGCATTCTACTACTACAAGCTAGAAGCCTTGACTATTTTGAAACAGGTAAACTGCATTGAAATTGTACACTAAAAAGCAAGAACATAATAAAGTTGAATTTATTAACCTTCTGCTTGCAAAATAACTTTTTTCTTTTTCTCTTTTTTCTCCTTTTCTTTTTTCCTTTTACTTTTCTTTCTCCTCTTCTCTTCTCTTCTCTTCTCTTCTCTTCTCTTCTCTTCTCTTCTCTTCTTCTTATTTTTTTTTTCCCCTTAAGGACTACAGATGACTCTGTTTGATTCATTCAGTCCATTCCCATCAAACATTCATCTGTATAAAAATATATCTTATGACTAAAGTCTATGCCCATTGTACCAAATATACTACTTTAACCATTTGTTCCCTACTAATGTTTATTTTACAGGTATCTTGTTTCTTGTCAGAAATGATTTTATGAAACCCATAAAGTACCATATCACTGTGAACACTGTATAAATAATGATGAATCAAACACATACCAACCTTTCTTTTCTTGATAAACAGCAACTTATGTATAAACCTGTATGTAAGTTATTAATGGACATTTAATTTGAATGACATTACATTTTATTTTTTACCATTTCTCAGATCCTGATATAATATTTATTCTCTGACATTACTGGCATTAGCAGTTAGCAGCAACTGGAGCAGAAAGACAAATGGCTGATTAGATGACAAAAATATGCTTTTCTATTGGAAACAGGAGGAATTCTTGCAGATGCCAGATTTGTTGAATGCTTTTCATAAAATTATAACAGTACCACATACAGTCTAAGCAGAAGAACTAAGAATAATGCCAAGATTGTGAATTATTTGATGATATTTTTCCAGGACATAAATCACAGATGAAAATTATTTTGACATTTTCCTATTTTACCAATAGCTTCAGACATAATTCAAGTGGTAAAATTATGCTAAATAACATAAAAAAAAAAAAAAAAGAAGAAGATGGGGGAAAAATATCATAATCTGTGAATACTTAGTTTGTTGTTGACTTCATTAAACTGATATTTACAGTGTAATTATACACATATCCCTAGGTATGTAGGAACATACATTTTTTATCTCAGTGGAAAAACACGAAATTCTGTATTTCTGCATACAAGTTTTTTAACTAAAAAATGAACAAGCACAATGGCAATCAGGCTCACGATTAAAATGATAAAGAATAATTTGTATACACATAGAATCATAGAATAGATTGGGTTGGAAAAGACCTCCAAGATCATCAAGTCCAACCCCTGATCCAACTCCAATTA
>JANHFX010024780.1:0-23643 GCA_027560015.1 Chloroceryle amazona
TCCATCCAGTTACAATATCATAGAAGGCTATTAGATTAGTCAAGCATGACTTCCTCTTGGTAAATCCATGCTGACTATTCCTGATAACATTCTTCTCTTCCATGTGCCTAGAGATGACCTCCAGAATGAGCCGCTCCATCATTTTTCCAGGGATGGACGTGAGGCTGACTGGCCTATAGTTTTCTGGAATCTCCTTCCTGCCCTTTTTGAAGACTGGAGTGACATCGACTTTCCTCCAGTCCTCAGGCACCTCTCCTGTTTGCCACAATTTTGCAAAAATGATGAACATCAGCCAGTTCACTAAGTACTCTGGGGTGCACCTCAACAGGGCCCATGGATTTGTGTACATTCAACTTATGTAACTGGTCTTTCACCCAATCTTCTTTGACCAGTGGAGAGTCATCCCTCCCCCAGACTCTCTCCCCTTCATCCAGGGACTGGAATTCACAGGGGCTGGTCTTAGGAGTAAAGGCTGAAGTTGCTCAGCAACTCTGCCTTCTCTGCATCCTCAGTTATCAGGGCTGCTGTCTCATTAAGCAGTGGCCCCACACTATTCTTCCTCTTACCACTTATGTATTTGAAGAAACCCTTCTTATTCTCTTTTACTTCATTTGCCAATTTAAGTTCTAAGAGGGCTTTGGCCTTCCTTGTTGCCTTCCTACATACCCTGTCTACCTCTCTATAATTCTCCCAACTGACAAGTCCATTTTTTCAATGAGCTGTATACTTCTCTCTTCCTTGAAATCTCCTTCAGAAGCTCCCTGCTCAGGTCTCCTAGCATGCCTTCCCGATTTCTTTCTCAATGGAATACATCTATCCTGGGCCTGGAGGAAGTAGTGTTTAAAAGTTAACCAACTTCCTTGGGCTCCTTTACCCTCCAGAGTCCCAGACCATTGGACTCTTTCAAGCAATCGTATGCATCAGCATATGTATAGACTGTCAAAGAATACAATAAAGAAAATGAAACCAATACTCAGTAGGGAGCTGAGAAAAAAATCTCAGATGCTGGAATTACTAAGAAAATATCACACACCCCACAAAACAAAACAAATAATAATAATAAAAAAGCAAACAAAAAAGAAAAAGAAAGAAAGACCATCAAACAAAACGCACAGACAAACAAAAATCAAGCAAACAATATTATGCAATTGTTGAAAATCACAGATTGACCTTTAATATTGTGGGCAATTCTGGACCCCTCAACTCCAAAAAGATAGGGTTTAACTGGAAAAAGCTCAAAGAAGAGAAAAACAAATAACTGAAGATATATACGGAGAGAGTAAGGAAAGGTATACACTGTTGATCCTCACTATTAACATAGTAACTAGAGGGTACACTTCAGCTATTAGTGGCAAACACAGAAAAAGAAGCCATTCCTCAAACGAATAGCACTTGTACTGGATAAGAAGCCTGTGGAATTCACTACTAAAGGATGCCACGAACAGGTCCATGGGGATACTGAATAAGAAATTGAAAGAAAAAAACAACCAACCAAACAAAAATCAATAGCAGGCTACCAAATACATTAAACTGCTTGTATCTCAGGAAGTTACCCCAGATGAAAACAACTTGAGATAAGGAGTGCTCTGCAGAGAACATAATACAGGCAGTATTAGGTTAGAGCAATGATCCATACAGCCCAATATTTTGTCTGCAGAACAAGGGGCCCATGAAGCCCAGTATTTTATCTCCAAATGGCAAAAGGAGATAAAAGGATGCTTACATTTTCTTGTTCTACTAACAGTGAGGATGCTGGGGTAGACCATTGGTCTGACTACTAGAGATATTCAGTTTTCATTAAAATCCCATTTGCAAAAAGTCACACTCTACTGTACTGAAGGAGCAGAAAGAGGAGTTTCTCATTCAGTACATGTTTGTTGGGATTTTCTCAGAGAAAAATTAAGACTGCAGGAGAAAGATTTTAATGAAGTCTACATAGTTCAAACTCCCTAAAAAGCCACCAGGGATTTTGTAGTCAGGTTGTTTGCTGTTGCATTTATTTGGTTTTACTGTAGAGAACAGCTATATTCTTTAGTAATTAATACTGCTTGGCTGTAAAGAAGCTCCTAGTAGCATTCAACTAATTCAAAAATTTCCACTGGATTTCACAGTAAAATAATTGGTAAACAATTGTTCCCCTTTACAGAAAGGTCAATAGGTGTATAAAAATTCCTCATGGCAAAGTAAGACTTGGTCACATGACTTGGAAATGGAGTTACTATATAAAACAGGGATTAAAAGTATCCACATAAAATGAAAAAAGAAAGGACGCAAAAAAGAAATGTGAAAGATCAGGTGAGTAGCAGACAATTTCTTAAGATAAGGCAGGCAACTCACACAAAAACCACCTTCAATACCTTTACTGACTTAACTACTCTGTAGCCTGCAATACAAATGGCTATGCTGTGGCACAATCACAAATTCTTAACCTTATGGAGTTTCTTATATTAGATAGCATTATGTAAAACAATATTACAAAATAAGACAAAAAAATCTTAAAGATGCTTCAAAGCCTAATGGGACAAATTAATAAATTATTCTACATTTATTTGCATTTCTACTTTAAGCTATAGGGCTTGCCATTTTTTTGAATAGTGGCATTTGTCCTCAGATAAAGTCATAACATTATTTCCTGAAAAGTTCAGTTCTTATTTACTGGTTTTATGGAATCAAGTTTTACAAGTCTTAAAGATCTGCTCCCATTTCCTTTTGTATCCCCATAAAGATTCTCTCCTTTGTAACTAAATATTCTGTGATACTTGTGAAAACAAACAGAAAAAGCAGTGAGTCGGGTGATATAAATTTTGGTTGAAGTGTTATTAATGTTCAGGGTGCTGCTGATTTGTGCGGCTTCCACCCTAAAAACAATATGCATGCTTTGAAGTCACTACACATAATTTTCAGGTTCAAATAGATCTGGGATGGAGTTTTGTACACAGTAAATGAAAGAAAATCCCAACTGTTACTGAAGTTCATGATTGTTTCAGTCAAACTACGTATATATTACTTTACCTGACATATTACTTACTTGCTTTGTTTTTCCATACTTGCTACCCGGAGACTTTCCCATCGAGAATTCAGTAGATTCATTTGTTCTTGGATTTCATTTTCTTCATCATCTGAAAGTTTTCCAGCTGTAAGAAGTTGACTTCCAACTTGCAAAACATTACCAACACGTCCTTGGTGAGATGTTAACTCCATCATAAAACCCTGAAAACCAAAGTAAAGTCTAGTTTTAAGTTTGATGATTTGGAAGGAAAGGACACCATTTTGAGAAATATCTTCAATTTCACCACTTAAAGACATGATTTTAAACTTTGTTTTTTATTTTTTTCCACAAATCTTGTAACACAAAGCATAAAAAACCCAAAACAATTTCACTTTCTGCACAGGGAAAAATATCTTTGTTTTGTATTTTTGACCTAATTATGGGATACAAGCAGATAAAAGACTACTGAAGGATCAGTATAAACATATACCTCATGGGTGTGAAATTGTTCTTTAACAACTTCTACATCATTGGATATATCTCCTTGTGCTTGTAATGCATCTTCAGCAGAGAGCAGCCATGTGAGTACTTCTTCTAAAGCAGTTTGGTAGTTTTCAAGATCCACTTCAGACCCCATTCGGATGGTGCCTAATGTCTTTTCTTCAACAGTTTCTAAAAACTGATCAAACCAAAAATTTTAAAAGTAATGCAAATAGCATCTGTTGAAACAATTCTACAGAGGAATAAATAGAATTGTAGTGTCTGGTATTAAAAAATAGCTTCTTATAAATAAAAAAAAATATCAGACGGCTAATGTGTGGAATTACTTATTAGTATATAATAAGTTAATTGACCAAGATCAATTAAGTTTGAGTGAAACAAAAAAAAATCATATTATATCACAAAAAAAAAAAAAGATGGAAATTTATTTCTCATAGCAGCTAGTAAAATTATATAATTAAATTAACAAGTTGCATACTGACATTGTAGATAATCTACAGATATTAAACCCTTTACACTATATGCAATTGAACAACCCATAGTCACATGTTTTGTGAAAACCATTCTAGAAAGTTGAAAAATCTCTTAATTATCATGTGAAATCATAACTTTCTAAAACCAAACAGAAGTGCATTACAGCATTTCTCCTTCCTAAGGCAGCCCTTATATTAATTCTTCAGTATCAATGTGACTCTTACAAGCACAGAATTCACATTTCTAATGCTTATAGTCAAGAGACCATCAAATGAATTAAACCAAATCATCCTCACAAAATTAATTGATAAAATTAAGCCATAGTTACATATTTGCAAATTGTGCTAAATTTCTTTCTGCATCTTTAAACACGTTCTCTGTTACAAGCCAGTAGAGAGCAACAGCCACCTTGATCTGAAAAGTCTGCAAGCATAAAAACTGTGCTTCAGAGTCAACAGATTGTTTTGATTGACAAAGCACATGTTTTTTAATGCTCACTGTTATTTTCACTCTTCACTACTTCTGTCAGTGCTATTAGCTCTCTGAAAAATAACTGTACATCCTTGTTCATCCTTCATACAGAATGAAAAACAACTACTCAAATCAGCAGAAATTCAGATTGTTTGCTGACCTGTAAATCAAACATGAAGCACTAAGTTAAGTACACACACTTCAAAGTGGACAGCTACTGACCTGATGCCTGTGACACACATGTTGTGTTAAAAAGCAAAAATAAACAAAAAAGTATCTCAAAGTAATATTCATCTATACAAAGATTATTCATGCCATAATACAACCCAAATTTAAGTATGCAGATATAACAGCACCAAGAATAATCCACACTGAAATAATCCACATACCATAAAACAATGAAATACCTGAATTTTATAACTCATAATGGTAGGCAAGTCCAAAAAAACCACAAACAAACAAAAAAACAACCAACAAAACACAAAACAGCTAAACAACACAAAGCCAACACCTCCTGCAAGTGTCCTCATTTCTGATTTTCTATTAAATCTTTCCTTTCTAAAATAATGAGAGTAAGTAGAATTTTAAGATAGTGCATATACTACATTGAGAACAGGGACATTGAGTTATTAGTAGAGATATCTAATATAGGTTGTAATGACTGTTTCTAACCATAATTTTTATACATCAGAATGAAAAACAATTTGGACACCCTGAAGTTAAACTGTTATGGCCATATGGCTATGAAGGCTATACTATGTTAAAAAAAAATGCTGCTTAAATATGTATTCAGTTTCATTCTTGAATCAAAATGTATTCTTAATAAAATGTTTAATGACTATGCAAATGCACAAAAGTTGACTGGGTGCAGTCAAAGCAAAACATTTACATGAATAGCAATGCATGCACGAGAACACAAATGTTAAGGGGATAAAATAACATGAAAAATTCAGATGTTCGATGAAGACTACACCACATCTAGCTATGAACCAGTCAGACAGTCAGCTCGTAGGCTATTTTAAGAAGTGGCCAGCCATTTCTGCATGACCCTTTTTTCCACAAAGCACACTGGTTTTATTAACTCTCAAGGGAAATTTTTCAGCCTATGTTTATTTAAAGATCTTAATTATATTGAGTTTTTTGTTCTGATTATTGTTGTTTGAAACATTACTGATGACAAGACCTACAGTATTTGTCTCTCTAAGGAAGAAACTGCTTATTTAAGAAATTAAGAAGCATGGTTTCAAACACTAATGTGATTTCATGTGGATGTGTAAATCAACTATCTGTGCCTAAACAGAACTACTTTCACTATACAACCACAAGAAAATCATGATTTCTTCCTGTTGAAATGCCTAGTCTACCCACCATTCTTCAATTCCTTTTCTAATCCAAGAACAAGACACATTCTAAGAGGACGTATATTTCAGGTGCTGTCATGTTATGCGGCAGACTGTGAGGTTATTGAGTCTCTACATAACACATAAATAATAATGTCTTCACAAAGAAAGCTGAAATTTTCACCCCAGGATAAATTTTCAGTATTAACTAATGACTTCACAGAACTCTCCAACAGTAAGTGTTAACAGGGTCCTGAAAGTATACGACAGGTCAAGAAGACTGGTGTGTGTTCCCACTAGCACTACCAAAAAGGTTAGTAACTCCAGATCAGCAAATTCAGCTTCCTTGACAAATGTCTATTGTGTTTTATACTGTCATGTACATAAATAAAAAAAAGGAAAATTTTTATCATTAGATGATGATCAGCCTGCCTTAAAATTGGAATTGTGATAATGCACTATCATGAAAATATTCAAGATGGAATAGATAATAGTCACTTTAATTTTTAAGTTGTAAATTCTAAATGTTATAAGGATATAAGTAACAGCAACTTTAAAGGATAATGTTCTCACAAAGACCTTTTAAATGTTCTATGTTCTTAATTTAATTGCATTCTAAAAATCTCCATGAGCAGAAAAGACCTTAACTGTAAAATCAGAAAGATAAGAGGATGGAGACATATTATGTTTTAGCCAAAAGAAATATAAACGGATTATACAAAAAAAGTATTGAATTGCTTCTTTAGCATGTCATACAGGAGGTTCAGAAACAGACTTTATTCCTGTTCTCTCTGGCAACAGACAGACAAAAGGAGAAACAAACAGCAAATTTTACTAAAATACAAGTGGAAAATAAAGATTAAGACTGTAGAAGTAAAAGCCAAGAGTAAAAATTAAGCAAAAATTAACCAAAATCAAACTTTTAAATTTTTTTATATGCACTTCACTATGAATTCTACAGCCTTATAGTTCAAAAACCTCTGATAAAGGGTATTTATGGCTCCATCATTCTGGAAGGAAAATAGCTTTCTATTTTTGGCATCCTATTTAGTTGTTACTATCTCTTCCTTTCTTTTCTTTTATATTCCCCCTCTCTCTTTTCCTATTGCTGTCAGTAAAATCAGTGTTATCTTATAGTGTCTTTCACTTTGATTTTGTCAGTCATCTGAATGATTATCTTATTCTCTCTCCTCATGGACTTAATGAGAAACTGTTTCTCCTACATGTACGTAAAAGGAGAGTAACTTTTACAGTTCCTATTAGTTGTACATGCATATATTTGTTCCCGCTGTTCTTACTACCTTCAGTCAGCTGCAAATTTTCTTCAGTATTTCAGGTATTCAACTCTTTTATTCACTCCATAAGACTTTTGTTATACTACCAAGATAGTTCTCCTTTTCTGATTCTCACTTTACCTGAAAGCTAATCTCTACCAGAGCATCTCCAGGTTTTCTCTGCCCACATATGAGCTGCACACCAACACTGGTCTGACCATATGTGATAGATTTCAGCTGCATGCTTACTTTTTTGACTATTTTATTACATTGCATTATGAAGACTGTCTGGGCTTCACAGAATGTCCTTGGATGAAAGGATAATACTTCTGCCTGATGAGCCATGGAGCCTACTCACAAGCAGAGAGTTCTCTAGACAGCTTGGTGCAGCATGTCATAGAGTAAAAGCACAGACCTTGCTGCCAGACAAACCAAGCCTCAGAGCTGAGCAAAAGAGAAACTTCCCAGGCACAAGAAAATGCTTCCTGAAATGCAGAAAGCCACAGAACTGAATGAAAAAAAGGACAGAAACAAGAACCAGCCTGCACAGACACAGAGAGCAGTTGTTTAGTTGTATTTTATCTCATACTGTCACTTTTTTCTGTTTAGTATGGCAAGTGTTCTTGTGATTTAAGAGCACAGGTGTGTGGGTTGAGCCTCCTCTTATACACATACTTCTGTCTGGAATTAGGTATTGTCAGCCTTAAGAACGTGAGTGTCCTTTATAACTATTCCATCCTTTCAATCATCTCAGTCAATACACTAGGAAAAGCAAAGATAAACACAATGATTTAAAGAGACCATATATTTTTCCAGCTATCTGAAGTAGTTGAGAATAAACAAAGAAATTTGTCCTCCCAACACAAGAAGGACATGGATCTGTTGTAGAGGGTCCAGATGAGGACCACAAAGATTATCAGCTGGCTGGAGCACCTCTCCTGTTAGGACAGGCTGAGGGAGTTGGGTCTTTTGAGCCTGCAAAAGAGAAGGTTCCAGGGACACCTTATAGCGGACTTCCAGCACATGAAAAGGGCCTACAGGAAAGCTAGCGAGAGACTTTTTATAAGGGCATGTGCTGATAGGACAAGGAGCAATGGTTTTAAATTAGAAGAGAATAAATAGATTTAGATTAGATAATAGGAAGTTCATTACTATGAGGGTGGTGAGACACTGGAATTGGTTACCTAGAGAAGCTGCGGACAACTCATCTCTGGAAGTGCTTAAGACCAGCCTGGCTGAGGCTTTGAGCAACCTGGGCTAGTGGGAGATGTCCCTGCCCGTGGCAGGGGTGCTGGCACTAGATAATCTTTAAGGTCCCTTCTAACTCAAGCGATTCTATGATTCTGTTTGTATCATATGAGGCTTTCTTCTTTTCCTCTACAGTAATCTGTTAAAAACTGTTATAATTCCAAGTTATAATTCCATTATATATTTCATAAGTAAAGGAAAAAAAAAGCAGGTTAAAGCCTATTCTACCATCTTTGGCCAGAAGTAATAACCCTCTATTGCGCTGTACAGCACAACAAACAGCAGTCAAACAGCTGTAGTAACACTGACTAAATTTTACTAGTCTGAAAGTCTGAAAATAATTCCTTATTCTTTAGAATTTCTACATATCAAGGGCAAGATCATAAAACTACTTTATAACTCATAAAGCTGTCTTTACTACAGAATACACAAATGTGACAGAACAACATCTTTTTTTCAGTTGATAGCTACTGTCTGCAACTTTTCTAAATCCTGTCTTGGCTAGGACAATTACAGCTTGATTAAAAAAGAATAATAAAAGGTTATACTCTACAGTCTCTCAGCAGTCTCTGTAAGAGGCCTAACCATAATCGCTACTGCAAACGTATCAGTAACTCAACACATCAGTAATTCTACAGAGTGTTTTGCTTAATTAGGGGAGAAAGATGGTCCACCATGTGGTATTCACTAGAGGTAGTACTACCGTTCTTGCTTATCAAGTTCCCCAAATAAATGGAATTCAGTAGTATTGACATTAACTTGGTCAGGAAGATAACTGAAATTTCATTAAGTGATAATGCCAAAGAGAGCAGCCATTCACATCTCCATAGGCAGAACCTGAAAGAACAAAAAATAAATCATGATTTGAAAGAAAAAATGCCACTGGTCTGAAATAGTGAGGGGTTTTCCCACCATGTGTCCTTGGAAAGAGCTATTCACTAAAGCTTAGTGATGAACTTCTATAAAAAAGCAGCAGAAATTAAAAAAGAGAACTGGTCAATAAATTGTATGTTAATTAACTGATGGAAGTTAACAAATGCAATAGCATAAAGGAAGAATATTCTTTGCTAGTAGAAGACTGCCTTGAGCATTTGGCTCAATGTCTCAGAAGGAACAGTGAGGAAAATGTTATGTAAGACTATGAAGGAACACAAATGCAACAATATCAGTGGCCAAAAAAGCACTAAAATAGACTTAATTCATTTAGTGCACAGACTGGGCAGCATTCAATACGGGTCTATTTAACACTGTATTTTAAGGTTATTGTTCAGTGTGCAAACCTAAATCATTGTCTTATTGAACTGTAAACCTTCACTTCATACAGATTTTATTATTTTTTTTCCCCAGTACTCAGTAGGTTGATTGCCCCCACCTTCTATAGTCCCAAAACTTCAGCAGCATCCACATATTTCCTCTATTTAATATGTGTTGGAAAGAAAGACAAAATATACAATGATAGTTCAAGGTGACTGATTCGTGGTGTATATGGGGTGATTTCTCAGGGTTCTATATAACAATTTAAAATAGTTCCCAGTGAATGCAGTTGCATTCCAGTGCTCAGTGTTTCATTGGTTTAGACCTCAACATCTCATATAACACGCCCAGACCTCAGGAACATCTCTGAAAGATTACTTTACTCAGAGGGAAACTCTGATCTTGAGATACCCACTCTACTTTCTAACTTCTGCAGTAAACAAATCTAGTAAACATACAAATTCTGAAATCCGTCACTTCCATTTGAGCATTTTTGAGGCATCTACTTCAAACCATACTTGTTCCAGCTTTATCTATTCTCCACCACTAACCCTTCAGGTTGGACTAATTTTTTTTGGCAGCTGGTTCTAGTTTCTACCCCTGATGTCTTAAAAGCCTCTGTGGCTTTAGTGTTAAGTGTTTAATGTTAGCTGTTAAAATTTAAGGGTAACCTGAAAGTGGGGAAATTTATGATTTATAACTCAGTTTAATATGAACCCTTTCCTGAAATAACAATTAAACCCAGGCTTATTTAAAACCTCTTGAAGAACATGGAAGCATGAGAGCTTTTCAAGAAATGAACAGTTATTTTATAATACAGACAAAACTGTTCATACCATCCTAATTTGGCCTTCAGAAACAGAGTAAGCACTTTGCTTGAAGTTTTTAATCCAACATGAGGCAAACAGACCCAGTCTACAATGTTTTCTCAAAAGCATTACCTTTTGGTGAAGTTGCAAAGAGTTCTGTCATTACAAATAATGTGTGAATGAACGTGAATCAGAAGAGTTAAGAGTCTTACAAACTGACAGCATTAGAAGGCTGTGTGCAGTAGAGAGCTCTCCTCAGGAAAAATTTAGAACGTGCTTTTCTAACATCTTGGTATATGGCTACTTGCTTATTTGCTTAACTAGATAATTTTAAAAGTGACTGTAGGTAAGAAAACTGAAAAGCAAAGGAAAAAGAAAAAAAAGATAATTACAAGTTACACGGGTAAAGAACAAATACAAGCTGGAAACTGATAAGGTACACAAAATTGCCAATAACAAAGGAGTGAAATTTATAAGCTTTATACGGGCTACGGACATTTTGCACTCATTTTATGCTAGGTTTATCTAAGTGCAAGACAGTGATAACATTGAAGAAGAGGATGGAAGAGGTAGAAATGTGTATCTAAAGGCTGATTTATTTTTTTTTTTATTTTATTTTTTACTTAATTTGAATTCATCACTGTGAGAGACTCTGTACTTCAAAAGAACTTAAAGGTGAGAAGGAGCAAACATTCTGGGCTCTCCATAGACTGTGCCTGTAGGTACTGTACTGATTTTAACTAAATCCATCAGGGAAATATAATGAAAATTATGGAAATACATTCATATATATCAGGTCACTGCTTTAAAACATGTTGTCTATTTTACAGTTACAAAGCCATTAATATTGATAAACGGAAATGGAAGCTGCATTCAACCAACTGACCTTAAAAATTGAGGTAAAAAATGAAATTAAGTACACAAAAGCACTTAAATGGCATTAGACTGTCCATGTTCAATATTATTTTGATCCTCTATTTATAAGCACACGGATATATTTCCAGTTGGGTTTGCACAGAAGAGCAATCTGCAACCCGTGAGCCATGTTCTCCATGGATCCAGGCATTGCTGATGATGGGCCAGCAAAATCAGCTGTGAAAGTAAGCCTTCTATGGCTTAGAGTTTGTTTTTCAAAATTCCACAGGCTTTTATAAAATTTGTAGGTGATAATAACTTATGAATCATGCAATTCTTTCTTAAAAGGGTAAGGACGCTTTGGGTAATTTCAATTAACAAATCTGATTAACTGTACTTTTGTTGCTGAAGTTGTTCACAGAACACATCATCTCTCAGTATCTCTCTCAAAAGATGCCTGTGCTGTAAGAAAGCTGCTGGTGAAAAAATATCACCAACGAATGCCTAGTAAAAGAGCTATAAAGTAAAATCTAATAATTTATATTAATTAATACAGCTCACAATCCAAAACTAAAATCCATTAAATCACCACATAGAGACAATGCTGTTTTTTCCATCCCCAGAGGATGGATTAAAGAAAGCTATTGCTGTATTTCAGTACAAAATTAACATTAAAATTAACTGATTTAGAATGCATGTATGCAATGAACCTATAGACCTTTGAGAATGCATGGATTTTCATATTAAAATACTACTGTGCATTAAAGTCTGCTCCCTCAGATCAAAATACAAAATAGCAAACACACTATCACAGAAGTAAATGGCGAGCAAAGACCAGAAGATAAAATAGCTGTCGACCACAAAATTTTAACACTCTCTCTTTGGAGAATTACAACCATATAAATCTTAATTGCCCTTTATCTTACACTGCATCCAGCTTTATTTTCTGTGAGTTTTAACCAAAGGCAACTAGAAGCATACTTTGCAAAATTCAATCCAAGCCATAACCTCAAATATATCACAGCCATAATCTATACTGTTTTCTAATGTAACATCATGAAGGTAATTTTCCAGCTTATTTTAATCACTACAGCCAGCTACCAATCCTGCTATTATTTTGGACTACTAAGACATGATAATTCTTCTCAGGATCTTCATTAAAGACTAGTTAGTCTTCACAATAAGAGTATTTAACTCCAAAACTCCTTTCATATATTCACACAATACAATATCAAAATGCCTTCAAAAGCACCAATAGCAAGAACAATTAACTATAAAAAAATACATCTATAATATGAATCTGAGAAATAAAGACTCTGGGACAAGAGCCAATTAGTGGACATACTAATTAGTTTCTCTGAGGTTAAGGTCCTGGAGATGTCAGAGTATTCAATGTTATGTGCTATTATAACTGGAAGTCATTATTAAACAAGGTATTTTTGCAAATTCTAAAATCTTACATAGTCAAATTTGCTTGAATAGGCAGAATCTCTCATTCATGGCTCTTATGCGGTTTATCCTTATTACATTTTAACATTTCTTAAATATATTTTAGCTTCTATTAATGAGGCTCTCCTTCTTCAACAGAAGCCACTTCAAATAATACATTTTCAAATTAAAAGTGAACAAAAAGATGCTGCAGAAAAGGTTCAAGTGATCTTAAGTTTTGTTGGGTTTGTGGTTTTGTTTTTCTTTTTTTCAAATTCTGTACAGTGACTACCTCACTTGTAGCTACATGCTCTGAATAATAAATTAAAAGCTGGAAAAGAGACAAAATTGTAACAAATCATCTCACAACAGAGTTTTTCTCCTCTTCTGTATTCAGAGCCTGGGGTTTATAAACTGAGTAATAATACAGAAAATATATAAATATTTTCAATAAATAATAAGGAACAAAATAGATAAACAGGAACTACCAAGAAGTATTTCTCTAGATACTGAAAACTATATAAAAACTTTACTATATATTTATAAAGACAGAAAATTGGAGAGAAGAACAGGATAAAAATCCACCAAGGACTTAGACATCATATTCAGTTCATTAATTTCTGAGCCACACATCAGTGGAAGTTAAATGAAAATACACAGATGTTTTAATATTTTTAATCAATCATACCTCCTTTCCTCTTCCTATGTATCCATTATTGGCCACTGCTTTGAACAGAATACAATGGTGGAAGAAAAACTCTGATTAACTTAAACTATTCTGTTGTCACACAGACCTACTAGAAAGGCTTTGAAATTTATCTACAGGTGTACAAAAGCAGAAATTATCATATTGTCATGTTCCATGCCTTCATATTAACTTGGCTATTTGTAAGAGATCATGCAAAATTCCATGATATGGGAAAGAGAAAAACTAAAGATGTCTAGATTACTAACAGCTGTTCTTGCTAAAGCAATTTTTCACTGCCTTTCCCTCCCACGTTTCACCATTGTACTGTCATCTGGTCTTTTTTCCCCTCTCAGAATAAAGGAAAATGTGAAGTAGGAATTTAAAAAATAAATAGAAGCAATTAGCTTCAACAAAAATAACTGCATCTTTTTTTGTAGTTGAAATGGAATACTGTCACTTCTGTTAGGAACATGTGGAATAAAATACTGCATTGTGAATTCACATGCAAAACCTAACTTTTTGGGGTAATAGAAATACTTTTGGAAGCCTACAAATAATGTTTCTAGGTTGTGGGGGTTTTTTGTTGTGTTGGGTTTTGTTTTTTGTTTGGTTTTTTTTTTACAGCTATATATATATTTGCACATCGTCTTTGAAATTTTTGTCATGAAAGATCCTTCTGACCTACAAGAAAAATATTAACCCATGATTTCTACTTCAGGGATAGCATATTTCTAGTTTTTATATATGTAGCATATATGATGAATTAATAAAATCCTATTATTTATTCTCTTGCAGATATGAACTATAGCCCTTCAATTATTTTGAGCTGATGAAACAAAGGCAACTGAAAATGGCTACATACAAATATATTCCAAAGGCCATTATTCTCTCATACATTTGTTTGCATTTCATATTGAATTATACCTCAGTTAATGGCTAGAATGTAAAACATGTTTATTAAGTAAAAATGTAACTGCGCTGAGGTCATTTGTGGTGACGTGACCTGAATTTACTTTCAGGTTCAGTTAAGAGGAAATTTACTTAATTAAAATCACTACTCTGCTATGATAACTAATGAGGTGGGCATGAAAGCACACTTCAGGAACAGTTACAGGGTTCTAAATTCTCACTGTGGAGACAATGTACAACTTATGTGTAGCTGCTAAATTCTTTAGCAGACACTGGTAATTCAAAAATTGTCAGTTTAAAAAATACATCATAAATGTACTAGTATGTAGATATATTCTTTACATACACTCTTTCTTTCTCAATGTTTTCTTGTAATGTTCCATTTTCTCCTTTCCAGTTGAGATCCAGCCAATAAGAATTGCACACCTTTTGAGATTTTTTTTCCTCAATTCCATTCTCCTAGAACTAAGTAAACTGGTTTAGTTTTTCAGATGAATACAGAGTGTTGAAACATATATATGTTGAATCCATACAAATTTTATCAGATAGTTTTTCCTGACTTTGCTCATCTGACAAAAAAAAGAATTGCAGGTGCTTTACAGATGCAATTTTTCCAAGTAATATTATACTTCCCCATATCATATAGAAATGTACTCATATTTAATAACATGTGATAAAACATGACTATAAACTGTAGGTATTAAATCACATATCCATTGCAGTAGACATCATATATGTTCACAGAATAGGAACAAAACCAAAAACAAGGCTGAATAGTGAAAAGAGAAGTTAGAATTGGGAAAATTAGGAGGCTGAACATGAATGACTTGCTAAAGCTTAGTATAAAAGCCATTAATGCATCAGAGAATGATTTTGAGATTGAATTTAAAAGAGATGGGAGATCCAGTAAAAGCAGAAGCAGCAAAAACATGGCATGGCATAACATTTACTTTGTGACACAGAAGATACAAGAGCATTGTGACTAAGAACATGAGTAGGAATAAATGAGCTCAGAGAAATAATGAAGCTAATTTTTAAGATCACAGATACTGACAGGAAACTGTGTTCTGAAAAGGAATTAATAATTATGAATAGATTAAAGACATTTTATAAAAATGTAATCATACTGAAAATTGCATAATGACATAAAGAGTTTAGAGTAATATACAACAGATATTGTGCAGTGTAATTAATTGCTTATTCTTTATAATATTTGCAAATGTAATTCAGGTGGCAAAACCTATGCAACTATGTAGTCAGTTACTGTTATCACACCTCAACACCGTTTAGTATGGACAGAATGTTGAAGAATCTCTATTTCTTGATCCTACTGTTAAATTCAAACTCAACAAGTCACTTCTAGTAAACTAATACCGATTTCAGCAACACTGTGTTTTCTCTAAAGGTTTCTATAAATAGCACACATTTCCACTAGCTTATATTCTGTGCATATAATTAATATCAGCATCTTTTTTATGAAAGGCTAGTAGAGAAAAATACATAAATTAGATTTCTTTTTTTTCTGCTTAAAACCAAACCAAACTGTTTATAATTACTGGTTTATACTGGATAGAATTTTCTTAGATTAAAATCTGGACCTTAAGTCTGAGACAACTAATCAGTTCAAAATTTTCAAATCACACTGAAAAAAACTGTTTTATGAAATTATTGTATACACTTCTGCCTACTGATCACTTTTGTTTTAAGAGACAAGGCTCTTTTCAATTAAAACATTATATTCTACATCTACTTTAAAACTTTCATAGCAGTGAAATGAGAAAATATTTTAAGTTTAACTAAAAAATGTGCCCCTTCCTTCATAAAACTGAAACTAAATAGTTCCTATTGATATGATGTAACACTACCAAATCATCTTAGTACAATTTTCCAGGAAACTAAGTTGCATGCAATAATACCATCTAAAAAATTCTTCAAATATTTCAGTCAGTAGCACTCTTCTGCCCAGTTAATCAAGACAGATGGACCATTAGCTCACTCTAACAAGTTAATTGCATTAGATCACCAACCCTATACCATTGAAGTCAAACAGAAATGAAGGGAATAAATTAAATGCAACAAAAATGTAAAGCTTGTGAACACCTCAAAGGGTAGCCCTTATGCTTAAGGGCCTCTTTAACTGTAATGCATTTTTTGCTCTGAAACTGCAAAAAGTATTTCATCATTCAATTTGCTGGGAATACTTGAGATATATACTCTAGTACACTTCAAATAATCAAAAAAAAAAGAAATTTAAAGCATATAACCAGAAACTGTTTGGATCCATAAGAGTAAAGAATCCACTTTAAGGGTGAAAAGAACCTAGGCATTGGCAGTCTTCTCGGGATAAGTCTTAATGAATTAACACTGCAGTTGGATAATGAAAACGGTAGCAATCAAAACTTAAAGGAACTGTTCAAGAACAAGTTTGTGTTATGTTACACATAGATTTTTCCTGGATAAAAAACTAAATCACCACCTGATTAAGTAACAACTAATGGACGGCTATCAAATAATAATTGCTTCATTGACTGATTTATGGCTACTGACTCAAAGGGAAAGGCAGCAATTCAGATTTCCAGAGTGAAACAGCATCCTAGAAAGCAATAGGAAGTCCATTTCTGAGTGCTAGTCATGTACTATCAATCAAGATCTATCTCCTTATCTCCTTCACAGAAAGGATAATCTAAATTAGCAGAATGCTACTAACTTTATTAAATGACCATTCTAGGGAAAAGTAAAGAGTCAAAATCAATGAAGATGTTTCTCTGTCCTTACATACATAACACCTCAACAATGAAATCTACTTGTTAACTGGATCAAATGTTAAGTGCATAAAACAAATAGCCAACAGGCTATACTGAATAACATCTCAGCCCAAACTACGTAGAAGCATAGCATGCACACAGGAAACTTGCCACCTCTGCTTTTAATCCCATAAGAGAAAATTTATTGTTTCATCTCATCCTCCTCTTGTTTCACTTTGACTGGCATCTGAAGTTTCTGCCCTTTGTATGGGATGCCCCTGAAACAATCAGTGCATGCATGATGGGTTTTTTGATTTTTTTTTTTTAAAGGAAGGAACTTCTTTATAGCTTATTACCTCTGCTCTCTCTTTCCTCCTTCCCTATTTTCTGTTTTACGGTTTTCATTTGTTTCTGTCAGACAATAGAATTATTTTTGGAATTTCTTTGTTAATACTCCAGAAGCAAAGTATGAGAATACAAAATAAAGATAAATCAATATTAGATTTGTCTTATTTGTGTAAAAAGATAAAACTGAAATTGAGATGTGTTCTCCACTGAACAAAGTACAAGAAAAATATTTCAAACTGACAGACAGAAAATGTTCTTTCAATAAGAAAGGTAGGAAAACTTATTTTACATACTTCTGAACTGAAGAAATATCAGCCCTAATATGTAAGAAATGGCAATGAAGAAGCTGACATGAAACATGTCCTGGACCAACAGTACATCAGTCAATTGCCATTTTGGTCAAATGAAGGTGAAAATACAGTTATGGTAGAAGCTACATATTTTGTTAAGTTAGATAAGATGCTAAATATCAAAGAGATAAACAAATGTGAAATATCATAATCGAAATAAAGAAGATAGAAAAAATATAAACCTGGAAGACTGTCTGCATAAAGCATTAAAAGAAATTTGTACATTGTATTTTCACCTGTCTAGACTTTCTGTGGTTTAGACTCCTCTAAACACACATGCAAAGTCCGTTTACATTTACAGGAACTAAGCTTTTAGGTTAAAACGTTCTCTTGGACAATGACACATAAAATGGGATCTTTATTCTTATGTCTTATCCATGCTTGGGAGGTAAAAATACTTTATTTAAATATATTTTCCAAATAAAGGGCAAAACCCTTTACAGTACCCATTCTAAGAGAGTGCTACTCTTTTCTACTAATAACTTTGGTCTATTAACAGCATAAGCAAAATTACATTTTCTACCTTTTTAAAAATGTATATTTGTTTTTTAATATTTGATGCCTTACTACAACATCCACGGTTTATTTTCACTACTTTTTCTACTCTAATGACATCAGTATCAGGCAACTAAAATTTCCTTTTGCATTTTTAAGAATGCTATGTTAAACTAAATTCTAACAAAACAAATACTTTCGATAGAAACAATGTGGATAAATTCCAAACAACATATTTCTTAGAATTTTTAATATTTTTGAAGTTCTCATTTATGCTGTGCTTTATGAAGAATGTTTGAACATCTCAAAAATTGATATTGTTAACCACCTACAGATAAACATGTAGGATTATTAGATTATCATTGTATTCAGATTTCTTAGATTAAAACTGAATATACAGCAGATAAAGATACAGTTTATCCAGGATTTTTTTACTTTCTGAATAATGTATTACCCTTTTTCATTAGCAAGGAACTGTGCAATAATTCACATGGGACATGCCACATTGCATTCTAAGAGTTCTGATATTTAAATAAGCTTTATAGCTATTTTAAGTAAGAAATCATGGTTGAATGAGTCTTGCGGGGGGGGTGGGGGGGGAAGATTGTCTCATGTTTTTAAGGTCGATTAAAAGGGAAAGTTAGATGGAAAAGTCAGTAAGTAATTGCTTTTTATGCCAAACTCTAAAGAAGAGTCATTCCCCATTGGAGGTAATTATTAGCTTAATTAGTGAATATGAACAGGCAGCAGATAAGTGTGCATGGCTGTGTGGAACAGAGGCCGGTGAATGTCTGAATTAGCACTTCTGAGCTCTAAGGCAGATTCCTGCTACTTGCTATCTGCAACCAGTAAGGGCTGGTTGTAAATATTGATAACAAATGATCTAGAAAAAAAAATAAATAAAAAATCAACATGTTCTGAAACCTCCCCTTAATGACGAGGTGTGAGATCAAAGCACCAATTAGAAGACTGGTCATGAGTTCTCCTTCTGCACTGCTTTCTGGCAGTAGACCAACTGTATGGAAAAGCAGGAGTCTAGAAAACCGGAAATCTCAAAGAGAAGGCTGCCATCTGAAACCTGTTAACATAAATATTTTCTCTTGGGCCTTTCTTAATGTTGATGCAGGTTTGAGAAGTGGATTCTGTCCTAAGATCTGAATGAACCTATGAACACTTTCTAAGTAAACAATGTAAAGGAGGAAAAAATTTCCTAAACATTAGCAGAACTGCTATGTGTGTTAGCAATAGCATTTAAAAAGGCTTTAAAAAGGCTTAACTGTATCAACCAGAAGTGGTCAAGCACAGACCAAATGACAAGAAGGTAATGAATGAACAGGTTGGCAGAACAATGATTTTTTTGGAATGCAAGTTGTGTCACAATTAAGTAAAGTAAAACTTGTATTGCCAAAATTTGTGCAACTAGAATACTAGGACTGCAAGTATAAGTCTGAGCAACAGAGTAAGAATCCAGAAAGGAAGGATGAATTTAAAGAAACATAGGTTGCGAAGGTCTTAGAAAATGTGAAGGTGGGGTAAGTTGAAGTGGAACATGACATAGAAAAATAGACAAGGGTAGAAGATAGAAGGGAAAGGACTTTTGACAGCTGACTGGTGTAACACGCAATGTTATTCCTTCTTGGCAATAGAGACTTCAGATAGTCTTAACTCATTTCATTTTTGTGATTTCTAACAACTGACATATGCAGTCACCATATGGCATATATGGTCAAATTTGCAGGATAACATCCAAAATCTTTGGAAAGAGATATTATTTAATTTTTTTTTTTTTAGTCTGAGTTCCAGTTGGCTCATGTTTGGACTACAAAATCTATTGGACCATTCTTCCAAAAGCAGAACTTCAAAAATATCATCCAGTTAACCACATTTAAGATCAATCTTAATGGATAGAAGCTCCAGAGATAAGCAGGTGAAAGACTTTTTGTCAACAGTTGCTATATATATTTTATCATTTTGGGGAAATTTAATACTCAAGGCCTGTTAGGATTAAAGTTTGCAGAGACCTGAAAAGACAAAACAACTCATACCTTTCAACAGATTAACATACTTAGTGAAAATCTTGCTTCTCAATGACATTATCTAAGATACCACTGAAACTGACAGACCACAGCAAACTAAATCTACTGAAATTTTTCTTTGATAATTAAATGAAAATGAGAAACAGTTTCCTAACCTTTACAAAATCCAAGAAAAAAAAAAAATGTTGATTTTATCTTGATTTCTTTAATGAAGTCCCCTAGAGAAATAGACTTTACTGAAAATTCTACAGGCAGTTGCAGTAAGAACAATGGTATCCAAAAATCATAGCATAGCTGGCAGAACATTGGAAGGCTATTAAAAATCGAAAAGGAAATAATATTAATTTGATATAGTTAAAATAGATGGGATTTTTAAGGTATATCAGCTTTGGATCCACTAATTTATCAGGAGTATCAATTTGATAGTTAGATGATGGCTGTTCTTCAAGAAATACGTCTGTAGGCAAAAAAACTCATTACCACTGATTAAGAATTGCATATATTGAATGGGCATATTAATTGGTAGTATTTGCAATTTGAGTTTATCTTGATAAAAATGAGACTATCTAGCAATTTTAAATTAGTATTTTTAAGTGAATGTTTTTTATATTTTTTGTGGCTTTAGTATAATAGGGCCCGATTTCAGTTAGATCTTCAGATTCTGTCAAATCAGAATTATAATACTATAGTAGCAATTATTGAATAAGTGTAATAGACAAAGCTTCCAAATTCAGGAAGATGAGATCTGAAAGCCAGAATGCAAGACAAGACATGAATAACAGAATTATATTTTCTTAGTACATTTTAATAACTACATTTTGTAGAAATTACTTCAATTATCAGCTTATAAATTATGCTCGATGGTGGGGGTATTGACAGAAACCAACTGATCACAATAAAAATAGCTCAAGAAAAGAAAGCTGTATTATGACTTTTTATTCTTCTCAAATATCACCATAGTACCAATAAAGAAATTATACACATTTTAAAAACCTTGTTTAAAAGCTTTATTAATCACCACTGCACCACAACTGATATTAGTATAATGTAGCAGGTCTTACACTTATGCTCACAAGATTTGTTTCCTGGAGTATTTAAGGAAAGTTATTAATCAGTAAAATACCTATCACTTGAAGAACAGATCTGGAAATACAGTATTGAATTGAAGTGTAATTTTCCAATGAATTTTTAGAGGTTAGACAGAATTAGGTCTCCACAAGCAAACTCATACTGTAGTGCCAAGCACATGCATATCTCTTCTCCTCAAAGTAATGAAAGGAAGGCACTTTGCATTACATAATATGACCTCTGTCTCTCACTCTTGTCAGAAGTGATAAAAATTTGACTACTGAAATGCTAATTGTAAGAATTGCTTGAAACATATTTTAATAAACTACTGCAGCTGTATAAGAGGAAAAAAAACAAAAACAAAAACAAAAAAACCCCCACAAAACCAAAAACCCAACCTAAACGTTGGTATTGTTTGTGATAAAATGACCATCTGTTATAACCTGATAATCCAGGTGATAAAGAATCTCAAATTTAATGCTTCCTTTCTCTTCTTTCCAACTACAGTAATCTTCTGCAAAATGTAATTTACTGTTTTCTTTATTAGATATGAGAGGTAGGAAAAGTAAGAGAAAACCAATGTCTCAGTTTTCTGTAGTCAAAACTGAGACATAAGTATAATATTTAGATGCTAAATACATCTTACGTTTGGTTTGTTCTTCTAATACTCTTTTAAGGTAATAAGTATATTATTTTAGAAAAGTGACTTAACAAAAGAAGCAATTTATAATCCTAAACCAGCAGTTTTTGAATGCTGTTCATCCCTAACAATCAGCAATACACCAATGGCCAGCCATGCTGAAATTCACAGTAAAAAGGAACCACTTGATGGATGCATAAAAAGCCTTGGATAAAGCAGGCAATCAAGATCAGGTATAAGCAAAAGGCACAAACTCTTCCACTCAAAGCACAAGCTTAATAAAACAGTTTTTAAAATAAACAACAGTATCAACAGACCTGTGGAGGAACCTGCCTCCGTTTTTGGTCAGGGGATGTGACATACACAGCTTGTGTATATGCATAACTTTTGAATCGAGGTTTAGGAGAAGGTGAAGGTCCCTGGGGTACACTGACTGTGATCTACAAAGAAGAAATTAGAGGTGGAAAGAACAGATATATGGATTATAGAAGTAAAATAATGATTTTAAGGGTAAGTGAAGAAAAAGAAGTAGGAAGGTCATTATGACATATTTTTCAAGGACAGTGTTAGTATTCAGCAGTCAAAATTGGGATGGTATTAAGGAAAGCTCTCCCTTAATCTGACATCCTTTCCAAAAGCAACAAACTGTTAGAACTCGATACTGGCAGTATACCAATGTAAATTGAAGGTTCTTTATAATTTACACGCCAAAGCTCTAACAACAAGTGACCTTCTAGTATGTCCCAAATAAGCAGAGACAATACTTATCTGCCTGGCACTCTAAAAGAGACCGAGCATCCCAAAAGCAAGTTACAGATTAAATTCAGACAAGTACACTAGGCCTAAAATCCACTAAACACTTCAGCAGAGACTATCATGATTTCAGTTAAAAAAAATTAACTGACATAGCAAATATAAATTAATTCCATGTATTACATGAGCTTTTTGAGGGGACAATCAGGAGCTGAGAACAGACAATCTGAAAATACAAGTCAGTGTAAATAAAATGCTAAAAAACTGAAAATGTATCAGGAGTGTGGAGAAATGTCAAATGCTATTCTCTTAAAAAGGTAAAAAGGTTTCTACATGTCTATGTTTAAATGTAAAACATCCCCCAGTTTCTGAGTTCTTCCTTATGGTGCCCTTTCACAATCAAAACACCCATTGCTGTAAAAGAAGTGTAAAGCACTTACTGGTTGAATAGTTACTTTTAAAACAACTTGGTGCAAGCTGAAAAGCAGTATGAAAGTACAGTTCACGCAGACAAGGACATTTGATTTGCCTGTGATGAAGAGACTTTTTCTATTATGCCTATGGTTTTTTTGCCTTCCACTGGTCACCTAACATCAAGCTTCCAAAGCAGGTAAACAACCACCACTTTAGAGCAGCACGATAAAGCAGAGAAGTGAAACAAACAACTCACTTCTTGTGAAAAACGCTGCTGATGATGTACTCGTATGTGCTCTTCTCTGGTGACCTTTGAGTGCCGTGGCAACATCTCTACCTCCCTGATGGCTTCCATGGTGACTTGCTGGGGCAGAACTTGGAAGAGAGATGTCACGTACATTAAGATGGACTTCTTATCTGGACAGGCAGTTGCAACATCTGGAAGGAAAATTAACTTGCATCATTTTGGCTTCCACATTAAATAGCTGATCAATTTAATGGAAAGATGATTTTTTTGGTATACTCAGTGTCCACTAGTAATTGATATTTACAAGA
>JANHFX010024780.1:29945-64419 GCA_027560015.1 Chloroceryle amazona
CTGGTTTTGTATAGATTTGTACATATTCTATTTTATTATTATTAATCATTAAAGCTGTTCTAGTTTCCTTTTCTAATTAACAAGTCTCCCTCCCTTATTCCTTTTCCCTTCCATTTTGGGGAGGGAGGGGGGTTAACAGAGAGTGTCTGTTGGGTCTTAGGGGCTGCCCTGACCCTAAACCATGACACCAACATTTCAAAATATTGTACATTTTTAATTATACATTATAGATATTTAGCCTACAAAAGTTCTTACTTACACATTTCTTTCCTACTGGTTCCTTTTAAAGGTATATCTCATTTGACATGGAAATTATAACAAAGATACTCAAAGACTGAAAAAGCATTTCTACTATATATTTTCATAAAATACTCTGCAGGTATTGTCCAAAAGCTAAACAGTGTTGATTTCATTTGGGTCCATATCATCAGTAACTGCAGTATCAGGAAGATTTTCCCTACTGCATTACTGGCTGTACATATACATGAAGTAAAAACTTGTCTTCAGATGTTTACCTCCAGCCATGACTGTTTACCTGCTGCAAAGCTATGTGCACAAAAAAAAAGGTGCTTTGTTGATTGCAAGTATTGTAGATATATAATGAAAGAATTTGAAGCGCTAGAGTCAGAATTAGCCACTTCCAAAAGACAGCATAATCAGTGAACAAAAACCACATCAATGCCAATTAATTAAAATAAAGTAGATAACTCAAATGTATGAATTAACATTCAACATTGTTAATGACATGTATTATAAACTTTGATCAAACTGATTATGGGAATTTACTTAGTATGTAAGATGTTTTGTAGCCAATATTTCTGAAAGGTATCTCTGAAAGTAAAAAATAGAGGCTGAAATCCAGTAACTAAAGATTTTATATGTTCTTATGAAAATAAATTAATTATTTTTATTTTGTTGTAAAATCTATCATAAAAATAATATCACACAAATGGAAAAGAGCAATAAAAATCTAACAGCACAACTCTGAATATGCAACAGAGAGAGCATGATGAATACTGAATGGGTAATACCAGAGTTATTAAGAGAAGGTAATAGTTCTTGAAATGCTGTCAAAAGCCACTGGAAAACATAGTATTCTTCTGAGATATTAGGTGCAAAATGAGACAGAATTAGAAGCATTTAATCTTTTACTAGTAGGTTTTCCCAAAATGAAACAATACATTACAGCTGGGATTAAATTATGAAATTGACATCACAGTCTCAAATTCACAAAGGCATTCTAGTCCATACTTGGTTTCAATCTACATTTATAATGTATTTTAGGAAGAAATTGTAATGGCATATATTACATTCCTTTCTTTATTAGCATATTAATAAAATGAAGGTTTTGCTATTTCTAAGATCAGGAGACTATATTCCAGTTCTGATATATTTATTAAAACACAGAATTTAATTCTATAAACTACATATAGCTCATACAGAAACAAAAAAACAATGATGTACAGGGAAATATGAATTTTATCGGGATAGAAGAAATTCCACTGTCTCTAACAAAGAAAAGTACCCCAGCCCTTTCACTGGTACCTGCAGAAGTACAGGGATTCTGCTTCTATGGTATATATCTTCCTTTTATTTTCATCTGAAATGGGATATTTCTGACAACAGGGCAAAGTAACGATCACCTAAGGTTCATCTCTTCCAAAACTGACACAACATAATGGAACATGTTACTGCATGTAGCTCTTCCCCTCTAGAACCTCATGGACAGCTGTTTTTCTGCGAAATATGAGAAAGCAAAATGGCGGGGGGGGAAACAAACAAAAAAACCACACCACCCAACAACAAGAAGAAGAAAATGTCAAAGATGGGCTTACTTTGATGTAAAATAAAACTAAGCTGTTCTTGGCTTTGGTTTGATTTATTAAAATAAATAAATAGTTTGATGAATGTAGCTTAATTTTTATGCAGGAAAAATCCTAGCTTTTTTACAGATACAGTGCATACTTTTCATATTTTATAGACTGTACTTTCACAGGGTATACAAGTTTGATTAATTAAAACTGAAAAAAATATCAGAGCATCTTTCAATATCATTAGAGAGACTAGGGAACTTTATTAACTGACAACCTTCAGTTACATATAGATTAAATAACATAACATTAAAAAAAAATTAGTGTCAGGAATTAATCTGTACAAATTCATTTGATGTGTCAGCTTTAAATTCAAAGAGGAGGATTCTTGCTGACTCCTGCAGTATATATACCTCAGGTCTTCTCACTTCATGTGTTGTTCCTGCATTTAAATGAAGACCGGTTACTTAATCTTGGCTTCTAAATGCATGACACAAAAACTGTATCAAAATGACAAATGAGGAATTTCAAAATATTTACTGCAGTAGACACAAAAAGGCTACCTCCAATTTAAAATAATATCTTTTAAAAATCCAAACTTATCTTGAAAGAGTTAAAACCCAGTTAATACATTTTTACATAAAGCTATAATTATTCCTACTTTAATATGCTAAAAAAAAAAGTTTGACTAATTTTGTGTAAATTCAGTAGGGTTTCTCACTTTTGAGGGATTATTTCACTAAGAATGCAACAAGTAGGTCCATGTCTCAATCTTTTTCTTTAGGCTGATCATGAGAAAACTCAGACTAAAATATGTCATGCCAAGAACTCTTCACACTGGACAACCAGAATATCTCAAGCCCAAAATCCAATGCATTTAATACTTTTTTCAGCCATAAATATCTGTTCCTGTTTTGCATAAAAGAGTCTATTTACATTTTTGGTATGTTGTCATCAGGGTAGTCTGGAAAAATGTATTTTGCAAATATCACCAACAGATCTTGAATTAGGGCCATGCTGAGTCTATTAGACCACCTACTGAGATGCTGTCTGCTTGGGGCACAGTAAGCTTTACTCTCTAATCTCCCTTCACTTCATGACCAAGTCATAAAATACATCAGGAGTGATACTAGTGAATATAACTCCTATCAACAGCTTCCGTGACTGTGACATGTTAACCTATTTTAAACTAGTAATCTGTTTTGAGGTGAACTGTTACACATTTAATTCTAATCTCTTGTTGTCCGCTTTATTATTTTCTTAGTGAAAATGTGTAATTAGTATATTTCTACCTCTGTATCCTATACAATGTTTTCTGTATGCTATTTTTTTGTCTTATAATGGAGAAAAAAAGTGTTTTGAATAGGCTCTAGCAAACTAATTAGCAAACAGAACATCTGTCATCTGGAAAAGGTGGTGTAGGAAGGAGAAAATAGAGATTATAATTGCTTCAACAGAATCCATAAAGGTTCAGAATGGAGAGTCCTCTTTGACTGTAAGCCAATGAACCATATGTGAAGTGTCAAGAGCATTTCAGGATGTGAATGAATACTGGAGTGACAATATGAATAAATATGAGCACTCATTTTGAGAAACCCAAAATAAATGCAATTTTTTATGTGGCTGGTGTTGGAGAAATAACAAAATAACTCAAAGGCAAAGCAAGATATCTTCTAAGAAATACATACTTTAAAGACTGAGAAATCACCATTTTCGTGGTCCCTATTTACAACTGCAGCAGAAGGTGTCTTGTCTATTCTAGTCAATGCAAGCCTCAGCCTAACTGGTTAAACATAAGTGTACATAACACTGGAGCAGCACACAAGCCCCTCAAGAGAAATGAAAATGCTGCATCTTAGTGGAATCAAGTTGGGTTTGAGGACATCATATCTGCATCTCCTTCAAAAGTTCCCTGATAGCTGGAGTAGTTGAAAATATACATCAGGAGCAGCCAAATATTACTGGGATAACAACTGGTATATTACGTGTGTGTTCAATAAACATTAATATATATAGCAGATTTCAAATGTGCAATGCAATCTATTAAATTTATTTTATATGTAAAAGAAAACTATAGCTATTAAAACATTAACACAATTAGGGTCTAGTTGCTCTTATCTGATCAGCAGAATAGCAACATTGTAATGCTTTACTATGCACCTTGGATAAAGGAAATCCTTAGTATTGTACTAGTTTCTTGACTAGATAGCTTAAGTGTCCCTCAATGACAGTACTGGCTTGTTTATGAAAACTGTTTCTGACTTCATTGTTAAAAGGTTTTCTCACATTTTTCGCAATTCAGAACTATTAATTTTTGCCATGGTCACCTTCCCCAGAACAAAAATATAACATGATTTCAGTATTCAGACAGCTAATTCCAGAAATGTTTTATGACATTAGCAGTGTAGGAGCAACTGAGAAAGAACAGTTTAGTAATACACATTCTATGCCCTCAAGAACCACGTTTCATGATGCATGAAAGGTTCTAGTAGCTTAGAAACTGCACATTTCCAAGTCTCCAGCAATGGGCTTGTTGGAGACTGAAGCATCGAGTTTGTTTCAAGGACAACACAGTAGCAATGGGGACCAAGTGCCTTCACCACGCTATTCCTCCCATTGAGCTCAAATTGAATAGAAGGCCCAGAATTGGAGCAGAAGGTATACTAAGATCTTGTAAACTCTGAGGCACATGGATAAGGAGTGACCTATATTTTAAACTTCTGAGTAATTACCTGAAAACATGAAAACTTTATGCTACCTAACTGACAAAGCTATTCAGGAGAGGTAGCTAGAACAGCAAAAATGCATTTTTCTGCAAATCTGAGTCAAGGCATACCAGCAGGCAAATATGATAGCTACACCTGCCAAAACAGCTAGACTCTTTCTTCCAGGCAGACTACTCAAGGTAAGTGAAATTAAACACTGTAGCTGTGGCACTGCAATATAGTAAGCAAGTTCCAAGTCTCTAGAAATTCACATTATTTCTAAAAACCCAGACAACCGAGACTATTAGCCTGTTAATAAGGGATGATTAAGTCTCACCTACACTATAGTTTTCAATTCAAAGGGATGCAACTGTAGTATATATAGGTTCTTACTTCCCATGTAAAGCGTTACAACTTCCACTGAAACTTCATTGTTAGCAACGATATCATTTAACAAAGCAAGCAGAATCAAAGAAAAATAATTATAAAAACATATGTTATATAGTGCCCGTGTGCTCCTGGCAAATAATGAACAGCAGCAGATAGTCCATCATGACTGAAGCATGTTAAAAACACTACAGGTCACGCTCTTTGTCATGTTTGTGTTCTATCATTAAATCTTAAAGTCTACCCAAATGTTACAGCTTTCTAAAGAGCTGAAGATGTGAAGATACAAAAACATAGAAGAGGCAGATAAGTTTCTCCAGGTAGTATTTTAAAATGTTTTTATAAATGTATGTTATTGCCTTTCATTTCACAAATGGTAATATGATACTTCTCATAAAAATGTGTCAGTCTTAGTAAGTTACCTGACAGAGTTATTTTATTAAGACAGTTTGATTTTCTGAAATTTGTTTCTATTCTTAGTGCTGCACTGAGCATTGCACCAGATAGTATTCAGCAGAAAGTCAGGAGTGAAACATTATAAAGAAATTAGCAATCCATAGAAGACTTGTAAATTTGCCATTTCTTTTCTGCATGCAATCAGAGTAGTCAAATAAAAAGGTAGTTGTAGTAAAGACCTTTCAGAAAACACCAACTAACAAGATTATACAATGAGCTATGTCACCCCTAAGACACTTCTTTTAATAAAGCCCAAGAAGTTAAGAATGGAAGAACACTACCATCTGAACAACTCATGATTGTTTGGTAGCCAATATGCCATAAGTCAATAACATCAGTTCAGTTCCTAGTGGAGTACATAAAAAATGTTCTAAGCCATCAGTCTTAAAGGGAATCTCAGCAAAAAGGAGCAAGGTTATAAAGAAATAAAGATGTAAAGAAATGGTGAATCGCAACAGCTTTAAAATCTGCCCAGGTTATGCAGTATGGAAGTTATGTTGTATACACAATCCAAAGATGAACACAGAACACATCTCTTCACCATCTTTTTGGTCCATTTTTCCTAAAAGTCTGTATCCATCTACTACAGCAGTCAGGTGAGTATGAATCTGGAATCGCAGTGAGCTTGCAGCTCTGCAACTGTGTGTGGACTTCAAATCCCTCTTCCAATATCATGTGCATTTTGTGTACTCGGTTTAACACAAGAGAAGGTGAGAACCACCTCATCATGCTGTCTGCAAGAGACTTCTTCACTGTCCCATGTGCAATCCCTTTCCTTCAGATTATTGCAACATGCCACACCACACACACTCTCACCCCAAACATTAAGTTAAATACCTCATCATAAGGTCAGAAGCTTGTTGTCAAAGACATTCTTGACCCACTTTATTAGAGAATCCTGTTCAACAGGCCTTGTTCCTCAAATAGGGCCCCACAGTGAAAGAAGTCAAAAGCCCTGCCTATGAAACAAGCTCTGCTGTGAAGTGTTGATCTGAAGATTTGTTCAGCCCTCCTAGAACCTTTCCTCTATCCCAGAAGAACAGAGAACACCACCTGAGCCCCATGGCCTTCAGTGAAGAAGTAAAGAAAGAAAAAGAAAAGAAAGAAGTGATAAAGTATTCTGGTTTGATGTGGACTGTTTCTCCCTATGATCCAAGGAATTAATGGGAAAGAAGTCATGCACTGACTTCAAAGTAGATATTAGTAAGCATCTCCTGCAACAGGAAAGCTAGTCAAGAAAAGATATTTCTTTTAATCTACAGATTTGGTTCTGGATAAGAAACCTTATCTTCAATAGAAGTAATCTGACAGATGCGAAGTAATCTGAAAAGTTGATAATTTTGAAACTCAGCATGCAGTTTCACAATGGTATTAGCCTTAAACCTTAGCTTAAGGAACTACCCAGTTTGACTGAAATAAGGCTAGCAGGATTAAAGCCATAAAGTTGTACTTATGATTCCAATTCTGTAATATGAAATTACAAGAAATGCAGTTATTAAAAATACCTATCTTTAAGTTACTGATTAAATGAAACAGGAATTAAGTGGCTTTTCTCTAAAATAAGCATTTCATAAAAGTTAATGATATTCACTTAAGGTTTTCTTAGCTCATCTTGTCTTCAAACACACCACAGAAATGCAGTAACAGGCTGAAGTTACCAGACAGGAGCACACTCTTTTTGTTTTTAGATATTAGACAAAGATTTTATTCCTTCTTTCAGTTCTTCACTTCTTTCTTTTTTCTCCAATTCCATTGTGAACTATTCGTATTGCAATTGTGTGAACAACTATGAATTGAATTCTTCCTGTTCACATTCAAAGTGTTTAAAATATCAGCATCTGCCATCACATGTGTTTAGAGTAATTTTAAGTGACACCTGGTGGACCTGTTTCATAATTATTGATAATGAGCAGGAATATGGCAAAAAAACATTCTGAAGGGACTTCAGAACCAAAATTTTCCCATGCATTATGAAAAGTGGTTTCATTCAATAAATTACTGTACGGAGTTCTTGTTTCTTCCAGCCCTGGCTTGTGATAAGAGGTATACACACCCTGCGGATTTATGTGTTAAAGCTAATTTGCTGAATTAAACAGCCATCAAAATCAGCACTGCTCTGCACTTAATAACCTGCTACAGACTTATAAAGCATTCTTTAAGAATACTACTGACTTGAAATAATGGTCTCTTTCAATTTTGTAATAAAGCAAATTAAAGTAAGGTATCTGAAAGAGGAAGACAAACAGCCTTCTGGAAAAGGGAAAAAGTAAACCATTACACTCTGCAGTACATTAACTGCTCTATTGGAGCAAGTAGTTTAATTTTTATTCATTTCCTTGTAATCAACAAGCAAGTCTCTGGGTAAATAAATAAAGCAAGTGGTGCTGCATATGCTTAGCTATCATTCCAATGCACAACAAAGCACTAGTATTCTCCTCTTTCTTGAGTTTCCAGTCCTCACTGTGCAGTAGAAACATTTTCTTCTATCCAGACCCAGAGCATCAGGAAAGCCTTAGAACAATGTTCATATTCACCTACCTACTTTGAAACCAATATAAAAATAAATTTACTAAAGCACACAAAAAAGTAAGCACAGGTCTGTAATGCCAGTTAACAAATATTTTAGTTTTATCAATGGCAAAAATGCTCTTCTAGTCATTATTTTGCATGTATTTCTTCATACAAAAAAAGGTCAACACTATCTCATCCAATGTATGTGAAAGACATCTGTCATCTGCCTTAAAGTCTTAAAAAAGTCAGTGGCAGCTCTCCCAGAGACATGCTACCATCTTGCCATTTTTAAAGAACCCAAAGACGTGGAAATCCACTAATGTGCAAAGCCACTATGCCACACAAGGAACAGGTTCCATACAGACTAGAAGTCTTTGCAAAAAGTAAACTCTTTACTTGAGTCTCTGCGCTGCTGTAGTTCAATGGGTAAAATGCCTATTTATATTCATTAAACTGGAGGTTCTTGGTGTAAAAGCCCAGCAGCACTTTTTTTCCTTTATTAGGGTCTGCTCAGAAAGCTATTATAGAGGTATGTGTTATGGCCTTCCAGGCACAGACTGCCCCATGACCTTAAAGAAATGATTCCCTCTTTTAGTTTTATATTCTAATTTTAGTCCAACGAGCCAAGTCACATATCACAGAGCTGTTTAAGATGCTAACAAAATATTCATAATTTAAGCCTTTATTCCATTTCAAACGTAGACTTACATCAGTTGCAATAACTACAAATGACAGCAAGAACATAAGTGACCACGACATGCAATTGAATAGATTGCAATAACGTAACAAGAAGATACAATTTAAAAATAAAATGGTTTGGTTTAAATAATACTATTTAGGATGCAAATACAGATATCTGTAAATGCATAAATAATCACCTCACAGAACCTAAAATTTTAACAACTAATAGCAGAAAAGTGACTAATTTTTTCCTCACTTTGATCAAATCATAAAAAAAAACCCCACATGTTATCATGCTTGTTTTGTTATATCATGCTTGGTCTGTTATCTCTAAAGGCTCAGAAAAGAAACTATGGAAGAACCCCCCATAATGGTACAAGTAACAGGTAATGAACTTTGAAACGTATTCTGACAATGTCTGCTGGGGAAGCATTCTGTGTGTCTTGTAGGATGTAAGTCTTATAGGTACCATAAGTTACATAAGTAAGCTATATAGAGATAATAGCTGGCATTTTCCCAAACAATATACACTGGGTACACTGAATTATGCTTATAAAATTGGTTAAGCTTTTTGCTGGGGGAAAAAAAATATTAAAAAAAAAAAACCAACAAACTAATTTATTTAGTCCAGGGTGTTTTTTTGGCATGAAGCAAAAGAGATAAACTCCTAAAACATTCCCTCAGCATTAGGACTGGGTTGCACAGAGTCTGATTTTCTTTTGCTGTTATTTTTAAACAGAAAAGCTAATGAAAGAAATCTTATCAAGAATCATACATACAATTACATGTTGACATGAAATTAAATGATTAAACCCAATTTCTGTGTGAAGCTGTGGGTCAGAATAACGTGCCATACAGTATTTCAGCCATTGAAGCAAAGTCTCTGTTTACTTCAGTAACACAAATGTGAGGATGATTTCTGGCACTTGTGAGCCTGTGATAAGTTACTAACAGTCAGTGGAGCAATAACTGATTATACAGTAAAAATGTACTGAAGGTGACAAACATTCTGCAAACAAAATATTTAAAAATCACACCAGTCACTATAGTTCATGGCAGTGTAATTCTGCAGTTCCTTGTTTTAATTTATCACAGCAAACTACCCAATACCAATTTAACAATTATTTCCCAGTAGTTGCAATACAAAAAAAAAAAAAAGCAAATGTATATGAACCTTGATATATATCTGGTAGCAAATTAAGCACAGTAATCTTGATACTACTGTCAGTCTATTTAAAAGGAAGTATGGTCTTCCATGTCATGCTCCCCTTCTGTACAGCTGAGAAAGATAAGTAGTCTGTACTCCAGATCTGATCTTCCACGTACATCTGACACTTCAGAACAGAAAGCTAGAGTCTCTTCCCAAAAGGGCCACCTTTTCAAAATGCTGAATTATCATCTCCCCATTGAGAACAGGATGCATTTAACAGAGTGCTTTGTTTGCTTATGCCCCATACTGCAGAAGACATGAAACATATAATCTAGCAATACAAACATATGTCTAAGTATTGGAAACAGAGCAAGACTCCACCCTTTTTCTTATGCAGAGTACCACGAATGGAATGAGAGAAGCAGACCTGACATGACCTCTGCGCAGAAGTTCAGCTAAAGCAGCTCTTAATTACCACTCAAAGAGAGCTAAAGGACACATACCTTAGGAATGAATTTAGAACAACAGCATGGTTCTCAGTGATGCTGAGCACCCTCAGATGATGTGCAATGTTCTAATTATCAAAGACCTTCCCCAGTAGGTACAGAGCAGCTTAACTTAGGTACTAGATATTATTAGCTATATTTAACACTGGCAGAAGACATTCAGTAGTAAAAGGACTACGTCTTAAAAAGTATTACAGAGTTTTTGAACAAGGGGTTCAGAACAAGAACTATATGACCCTGTACTATTGCCTTATTTGGTTTATCATAATTATAATTGAATAATGAATTGTTATTAGCACATTACTATTTCATATGCACATAGATTCAGATATGTGAATCAATCTCCAAATTAAATTTCTGTTCACACTTAAGAAATATTCTGAAGACTCTGTCTCAAAGCAATGCAAAAAATGAAAGAATAACTAGCTTGATCATAGATTAGCCGGTAATTTCCAAATATGAGAATTACACAATTCAAAGTTAAATTTATTTGGGGTTTTTTTTGTTTGTTTTAAACTGATGTAAAAAATGAACACTGCAGAATTTTTTTAATTTTAAATGCTAAAAATTGTCCAGCCTCTGATACTTAATTATGAGCAATTTTAAGCTAAAACTTTAACTCAAAGGGTCACAACAATACTTGTATTAAGCAATGTATCAGGGAGTTTGATTCAGCACCGCTAAAAACCAGCCCATGTTCAGAAAACTAGCAATTGGATTGCAGCTAGCTCATCCATGACCAATACTCAACTCCTCTGAAGTTTGAAATAAATCATCTTGAATTCAGAGCAGCACATTATGCAAATTTGAAGCTAAGTTGGAGGTATGGAGATATAACAGCCTATTAAAATCCAGAATGTTTTTTTTTTCCACTTTACAGCTATCTCAGTAATAATAGAGTTTAGCTGTAAAAACAAATTGAGAGAACTGGATGAGCTTCTGGAAACAAAAGTTGTTTTTTCCAGCACTACTGGAGAAATGTTAACTGCATTTACCATCTGTGAAAAGATGATAATGCTTGTGCACAGTCCTCATAGGGATTTTGGCTAGGATTAATTAATATTTTTAATTTGCTTTGAAGATTAAACACTCAGAACGCAGTTAATTTTTCATTTACTTTAGGAAAAGTAGAATCCTTTACAACAAAACCTCGAAACAATAATTGTAATATCATTGCATGGAAGGAATATTATAAACCACAAATCTATGTAATAAAATGTTTTCCCCTCTTGATAATTTTAAACTATTTTTTAGTACTTCAGAGGTTTGAAAGCATCTTTCCTTAAGTTTTCAGGCATAACTTATAACCTGTAACTTAGGCCTAGTCATGGATATTTCTCAAAACAGTGAATCCTCACTCAACTTGCTTCTTAACACATTAAATCATCCTTCTTGACAGGACGCATTCTTGAATTCAAAATAAAAACACTCCCTTAATTCCACCTGTACCAGTACTGATTGCCTTCAGTGACACTAGTAAAAAATCAGAGTTTTTTTTTCCGGAATTAACATGGATAAAAAGCTAAGTCAGAAAGAACGATGCTTGCAAGCTGAGAAATTTCACCAACCCAGCTGGTATAAGAGATTTGACACAGAATTGCCACTCAGGAACAAGATCTTTCATTCTGCTTCTACTGCCCGGTACTGTGTCTGATCTATTTCATGTTGTATAAATATTGACTGGTGGCTGTGTTCTCTGCAGGTTGTACACAAGGTGAGAATGAAGTTATTGGTATTTGAAATGTTGTGTCCTGGCACTTGAAGTTGAATTCAACACTTCACTGCTGTTAGAAATTACTAGTGGAAAAGCTATTCAGTCTTCCAAGACTATAATGACTGACAGATGTTTTTCCTCTCTATCTGATTCTTAATCAGTATATATCAGCACGAAATCTTGTACAAATAAGGTATGAACCCATAGCAATTTCTTAACTTTCAGCATAAGGCAGAGATCTTCCAACACATTACTGAGAGCCTGGGCTGTTTCTAATCTTGGCAATACTCTTTTGGGCTGTTACACTAATTTAGGATGATTACCTAATAAATTCCAGGCAACAGAACATGTAGCAAGCATTTAACGTTTAACATTCTATTGAAAGCATGCTCAATAGTCATCCTTCTAGAGCTTTTTCCAGTCAAATCTGTGAAGTGTCTACCTTGCAACAAAGACCTTAGTAGATTAACAGGAAAGTTTCAAAGAAAGGATTTATCCTTTCAGCGTGGAGACAACGTATGTCAGCTATCAAATGACTTTGGAAACACAGGAACCCTATGAAAAGTGACAGAGTTCAAAACATCAGGGTTTTATAGTTGGGGTTAAAGATACTAAACTACTAGAAGAAGGACAATATAAGAGTCTTAAAATTTAGGAGTGTTAAGAGCCACATTAAATTTTTTATTATTACATCAGAACCTCCAAATTATTTTTCTTTTTTTTTGGTTTGATGAATGATATTAAAGATTTCCCCCTTCCCCCCAAGTTTAGTGCTGCATAAAATCATGTCTAGGTGGGGTGTATAAATCGATAACTGGCGTCACACTAGCAAGTAATGCTATTAATTATATCCATTGTCTTAGAAATAGATTACTAATATTCTAAGAGGCAAAAAAAAAAATAGCTAAGAAACATAACCAAAAATACTGAGTATTCCTCAATATTTCTTCATAAAGGATAAGAAATTGCTCTGTAAATAAAATAAAAATATCATACGTTGTAGTTACAGACTATTGATATTTTCAGTGGCTCAGGTAAAAAGAAAAAAAACCTATACCTACAGAGTGTGCTAAAGGTAATATAAATGAAGAGAGGGGAGGACAGGAAGCAAAAATCAGACTGTTCTTAGCTATCTACTATTATTCTTATATAATTTACTTTAGAAGGTTTGAAAAAAACCCACAATTTCTGTATATTAGACTTCTTTAAAAAATATTCTGGGAGAAAAAAACAACCAAACAAACAAAAAAGCAACCACAAAATAGGAAAAAAAATATTAACAAAAAAATATTCCAGATGGGGAAAAAAACCCCAGTATATCACTGACATTCATTGGGCTAGGAAGCAGAAGAGAGAATAGTTAAACTGAGCTCAGACTCTCCAGGAAATCTCCTAAAAAAACAAAGTTAAATACCTGCTTCCAGATCACAACTCCTGTCTCACAGGCAGGACAGTGTCCCTTTATCACTAGCAAGACTGAGATTCAAGAGAAGAATCCAAAAGCCCAACAGAATTTAATCATAGGGGAGCAGTCAGCAAATGAAGACCTTGGAAAATGCAGATAAAGGGAAGGATTGAAGAGTCAAATAAAAGCAAGTCAGCAGAGCAGTTACTAAAAGAAGCATCATTCAACAAGCCGATATCATGTTTAAATGAAGAAAATAGAAAGGATAATAAATTATGACAGGCTAAATGTGAAAAACTCAAGGAAAACTGGCCAAGAAGGAACAGGTAGCAAGACACACGAAACCTAGTAACAAAGCTTCCCTCAAATGCTTCCAGAGCAGGACCCCTCCTAGGCTTTGCAGAATGAAAGAATCAGCACAACAGGAACATATAAAAATAACTTAGATTCTCAGCAACAGCTTTGTTAATTATTTGAATTTGTATTTAGTGCAGAATAGTCTGGAAAGGCATGGAGAGGAACTGTCTCAAACAGAAGTATGCACAGAAAAGATTGTGCAACTAACTGAGAAAGGAACAACAGTTCATAAACAAATGTCATCTATCCAGGAATTACTAAATGGACTCAAAGGTGAACCAGTGAACCACAAACTGTGATACATAATATTGGCTCTAAAAATCACTTCAGAATATGAGGCCTGGAAGGTGTCAGATGCAGTAAGAACTTCTAGAAAGTATTCTATATTTACTACTTCAATGATAGTAAGTAATAAAAGTGGCAGACACATAAAAAATATACACAACAGACCAGTCAACATAGCTTTTGTAAAAGGAAGTCTTATCTGACAAGTGATAGAATCACATGACAATTCAGTTCAGGGACCTCTCTAGACCACCTCATCATAATCAAACTTAAAAAAGGGCTGATTTCTACCAGGTTCTCAGTCCATTGTCCTGTGACTTCCGAATATATCCAAGGATGGAGATCCCACAAGCTTTCTAGGTACCCATTCTGGTGTTTGACAATGCTCAAAGTGGAAAAAAATAAATATGTTCTTTGCATGAAATTTTAATTTCCTTTGTTGCAGCCTGTGAGGAGACTCTGAGAAGAGTCTGCCTGCCTTCCCAACACTCTCCTATTAGCTACATGAAGACAGCAATGCTGAGGTAGTGGCAGATGTTACTGTGAGGCCACTCTCTAACATCTCGGAAGGCCTTCTGAGACTATATTTTTTTCTCAAGGCTAAACAAACACAGCTCTCTCAGTGTCTTCTTATGTGCTGAAACCCCCTGGACATCTCTGAGGCCCTAGTCTGGTTTTGTTTTAGGGTATCAATGTTTCATTCTTGTTGCTGTTCTTGTACTGGAGAACTCTAACTGAACACAGTATTCTAGAACTGGTCTCAAGTGCTGAACAGAGGAGAGGAATCACCTCCCTCAACCGACTGGCTATGATCGTACTAATTCAGATGAGTATGCTCTTGGGCTTCATCACTGCAAAGATGACTTGCTGCCTGATGTCTGGACAGGAACTATTTGCAGATTTTCTGTAGTGTACATCCTCCCGTCAGCCAGGTAATTCCTGAAGACATTAAAAAATTTCATCATGCCCCCATCCATCCCTAAGGAACATTAGCCACCTGTTGGATTTTGCACCACTGATCACAACTAAGAGTCTAGGGAGTTTTCTACCGGCTTCTCTCTGATTTGACTCTAAGAATACTATAGAAAGTCTTGTTACAATGAATGTACAAAATACTCATCAATTTCCTCTTATCCACACCATTAGTCATCTGATGAGAGAAGGATGGCCAGGCACAGTGTGTCCTATCTAAAACATGCTGGCTGCTTCCCATTACTTTCTTATTCTTCGTGCATCTAAACAGAGTTCCTGGAAGAACTGGCTCTATAGTCTTCGTAGTTACAGAGTGGAGGAAGAGCAGACTGTAGTTCCAAGTTCCAACAGCTGTGACATTTGCATTTTTCCAGTCACCCAGAACTTTCCCCAAATGCCATGACCTTTTGAAGCTGTTAGAGAGTGGTGGCATAGTGACATCTATCAGCACCCTCAGCAGCCTTGGAAGTATTTCACCTGGTCCCATGGAGTTTTGCAAATTTATATAGTTGATATGCTACTTCAGGTAAGACTTAACTCCTACAGACTCTACCATGAAGTCAGACAGGCTTGGGGCAAACCACAACAGTAAAGCCTGAGGTGAAAGCAGCATTTTCTCTCTGTCTTTCCTGTATCCTTTACTATGAAGTCTCCTGCCTCACTGAAAGCTGAGGCTACAGATCCCTTCGTTTCCCTTTTGCTGTTTATGTACTGTAGAAGCATACTGTAACTCTTTAAAGTGATAATAACAAACTGGAGAAAGGAAATGTGATCAGCACTGCTTATTTGGACTTCCAAAGAGATTCTCCTTGGAGAACAACTCTCTCCTGCTACATAAATTTAATGGATTTCCTCAGATCAGAAAAAAAAAATTGTTACTAGAAAATAAACACTTCACAGAATCACAGAATATTCATGTTTGGAAAGGACCTCCTAGATCACCGAGTCCAACCATACCCATAACAAAAAAAAAACCACCTAAAAAAACCCCAAAAATACCTCCAGGGATGGTGACCTCCCTGGGCAGGCAGTTCCCGTTTCTCACCACCCTTTCTGTATAGAATTTCTTCCTAATATCCAATCTAAACCTCCCCTGCCACAACTTCAGACCATTTCCTCTGGTTCTGTCAGTAGTTACTAAGGAGAAGAGGCCAACCCCCACCTCTCTATAACCTGCTTTCAGGTATTTGTAGAGGGCAATGAGGTTCCCCTCAGCCTCCTCTTCTCCAAACTAGACATTCTACAGGTAACTCCATTAAGCTTGAACTTTATTACCCATCTACACTTTCAGTAAAATTTCTGCTTTCTAATACATGAAAAAGTTTCATCTACCAATTTTATACAGAAAAGATTACTGCCAATGAATAATAATGGCTTTACACTTATTTTTAATCTCAATTTTTTTACACATGTAACCCACTTTACGTCCAAGACTGCTCTGGTTTCAAAGTACAAATTTCACAGCTAGCCATTTGAAAATTAGACCAGTACCTCTTTGCATTTGGCTACATCATGTGTGAGAGAGAGACAGATAAAAGTGCACTTGGGCAAACAGCTCTGGCAATGTTCTTTGCAGTATTTGGAAGATTCACGTTGACTAAAGTTAAAAGGTAAACGTAAATTGTGCATTCCTAATGCAGAAGAAATACTTGTCTCAGCTCACAGAATGAAAGTGATTGTTCAACAACTGCTTCACCTGTACAAATGTGCAATTCTCATAACACTGAAGGTCAAAAAAATGAGATCAATCTGAATTTCAGAGATCAAATATGCTAGATACTTATTTTTAACCTTTTTTGTAGTCATAACAAATACTAATGCCAAACACATAAAAAAAGGTAATAGTTGTAAAACTTGGAATATTCCTTATCTTTTCTCCATTCCTAACACATTTCCCAGAAACTAAGACAAGTGCTAAGCTGAGTTATAGAAAAAAAATAAAATCAAAATATGGTATATTAAGGATATATGCATAAGGTATAACTTACGCATTTATGCATACAATTAAAAACATACATAAAATAAGCTACAGCCAAAAAGTAGTGCTAGAAGTAGCACATGTAAGCTGGGAAAGACATGATGGAGGTCTGCTCTGCTATCCTAGATATTTTCCATCCATGACTGAGTAGAATTCAATGCATATTAATATTCTAAGACTATGTGCTTCTTCTGCACGTTTTCTCCTTAGAAAAGTCTCCTAAATTCTAGTTTTAGTTTCACATTTGAATCCTTCCCCTTTAACATGTACAAATTACGATTTAATAAAATGCTTCATTAGTGACACTAGGGGAAAGCAATATGCAATTCCTACAGAGTACATAGAGCAGAAATGCATTGGAGCTTTATGCAGTCTTTCAGCTGTCCTCAAACTACAATCTGTGCAATTCCTTTAGCTTTTACAATATCTTTTTGGAAGCTTACTTCTGTCAGAAAACCTTTCACTCTATATAAGCATAAATATCTAAGTTGAATATGCTTCTAAAGGACAATTATCCCACTGGAAGCAATCTGCTGATGTTTGGTCAGGTATAGTTCAACCCACAAAGAATGATTCTGTGGTTAACTCAAGTTTTCTTGTCTGTGAGTTCTGAAACTAATAAATACAATGATTTCTATGACAATTAAGTTAGCAGCAAATACAGTTTTAGTTTTCTCGATCATACAGAAACTCTGCTGCAAAGGATGTAACAGTCCTGTAAAAGATACTGTCTACATTCATTTGTGTAGTTAAAACTGGCAGTTTTCTTGATACACTCAAGTAATTCCCAAAAGTTTAGTAAGTTTTGTTACTTAAAATGCAATTTGCATGCAAACAAACCAGGAACTGTTTAAGTCACTTTCTATACTTTCCTTTACAAACATATATTCCTTTCAATTAGGACACCTTTCTGTATAGCAATAACTTTGAAAGTGATTATTTTAAGACACATTTAGAGATGTGCCTTGTCTATGTTATCTCCCCAGATACATGGGTGGTTGTTCTCCAAAATTTTCAATCCCGTATTTTCAAGAACAGTGTCATTGATGTTTGCAAAATTTTTTATGTCCTGGCTGCTTTTTTCAGCATCTCAGGCCAGGATATATACTCTGGCCACAGTCTTGACTACATGTTACAACATGACATGGGTGCCTTTATACATGAAATTGGAGCATGGAGAACAGAAAGGATCTCTGATGATTCCTGGCTGGAATAATTAAGGAAAAGGCCAGTAAATTACAGTTGCTAATAGCTTTATTAGTCTTGTATTAAGCATGACCAATGCTACACAACCATGTCGGAAGGCAGATCACTGACTTCTGTTTTTGCTGTTGCAGCTCTGAAGACAAGAATCATGACTTGCATGGTTGTGTGGAAGTCAGGGAGGCTGTCAAGGAAAGCAGCACTATAATAAGGAGGGATTTCAAATCCTCTCATTTAAATTGTATTATAACAGTGATTAATGTTGAAACTTGAATTCTAGAGATCATTAAACAGGGATTCCCAGAGAAGACATGGCAAATATTTAGGAACGGAATCAATTTTTCATCAAGTTCAGAGCAGCATGAACTCTTTGCCAAAAAAAAAAAAAAAGCCAAGAACCACTTTGTATAGCCTTAATAGATTCAACATTATTTATGATATTCCATTTTTCTCATCGATACAAATATTTTTGTTAAGTCACTGTTATATTTAACTGACTTTGTTACAAGAGACACCATTGGTTCCAATGCTGAAGTCTTAATCATGGTAAGGTAGTAGAGTAGAAATCTCAAATAATTATAACATTTTTGAAAATTCTTGATAGATTCTTATTTGTTTAAGAAATAATATGTAGTTGTAAAGCACATTTTCAGAATGCAAACAAAGTTCTGTTTTCATGAAGGGGAAAAACAGTCAGAAAACATTTCAGAGAACAGTTATCTTTCTCATTACCAATGGATGCAAGCTTTACTCCCTTGTTGCTTGGTGACTAATAAGTATTTTCATGAGTATCAGTCTATTTGCTCCAACATCAGTTTATTTCAAGCACACTATTTCCTTTCTGCTTATTACTGCATCATTTTAGAATGTGGGCTAGTAAAAAAACAAAACAAAAATCACAACACACACACACAAAAAAAAACAACCAACAAAAAAACCACAACAACCTAACCAAACAAAAAAAATCCAAATAAACAAAACCAAACCACAAAACATTTCCATTTACTCTTTAAGCCTGTTCCTGCATCATTGTACCTAAGTTCATATTCAGAGAATTGTTTAGTTATGGTTCAATTCGTTTATCCCCATTTCAGGCTGACTTTTTTTCATGTAGATATTCCAGCTCTTTCCAGAGTAAACCCTAAAGGTCACATCTTAAAAGTATTATCCACAGAGAGTTTAATATACATTAGTGATATAAACCTCTTCACTAATTCGTAACACCTTTTCTATCTCTCTATACCGTTGTACTAAACAACAGTAAATTTTATGATAAGTAATCAAAACTACCAGAAAATAATCTACAGCCTGCTTACTGCAAGATGCTATACAAAAGAAAATGACTCTCCTGGTAAACCACAGCAAGCCATAAAGAAATCAGAAAATCTTAAGTTCCGAAAAACCTTGAAAATGGTTCCATGACCACTCTAACAACAAATCTTGGTTGAATTCCAGCTTGAAAGCTGTGACAGAAATTATCCTGTATTCATGGTATTCATAAAATGGTTACTTCTAATGTCTATAGAAAAGCAAATACATGTTTTAATTTTGCTGTCAAGATTCTGTTGGGGCATTCATTTGGGGCTGTATCTTTCCACCTAGCTTCCAGAAAGCAACTACTACGAAAGCCACTGCTCATTCAGCCATCAGTCTAAAAACTAACAGAAATTAAAGAAAAGATTAGAGGTAAATGAAGAAAGTATGATCTCCTAACAAGTTGTTCCTTGATTTTTTAATATATTTATTAAAGTTTTTGCAACCCGAACAGTGACTGCCATTTGCCATTCGAATGCCTCATAACTTTCCCTAAATCCTACCTGAACTTCAATTTCAGTGTCCCTGCCTTACCAGTTTTACGAATTTATTGTGCATCTTCAGATTTCTTTATTTCACAGAGTAGGCAAGCTGCTGCAGATCAGTGATTTCTCCTACAGGACAATACCTGCTTTAAAACAATAGTTGAATCAAATTATTACTTTTGTCACATATCCCGCACAGAAATGATTTTCCTGGATGATGCAAAGTTTCCAAAGAAACAGCCTTATGAAAAGTAGAAAAAGTTTCCAGAGAGAATGAGCAATAGAAATTATCAGGTCTAGCACTTTATTTCATTACTTCAGAGACAATTATCTTATTACTTCCAAAAGAGAAAGTTCTGTATCTATTCCTAACATCAAAGTGATGTTTTAATTATTGTAATAACAACCCTGCATAGTCAGACAGTATCACTCCATTTCACAAAACTGCTACAATTTCTATAGTTTAACAAAAAATATTGCATTAAAGTTCAAGCCCAAGGGCTACTACACTTATGTGCTGTTTAACTCTGAAAAAGTTTTAATTAACAAAAGCCACATTTACTGAGCTATTATTCCAGCTGTCACTCCTTGCCATTCTCACAGTATTCATGCTCTAAGTAAATTTAAGAAATACTGTTTTCTCAGTCCTTTGGAGAATTTTAAATTTAAGACCACCTTTGCCATCTCTTCTGTACTGAAACGGAGGAAATTATTTTTGACTGTTTGAAAACTCACTTTCATCAGATACTGAGGGCCTGATGGGCCAAATACTCTGGCCCATAGAAGAGGGGCAGAATAAAGCAAGCAGCGTGTAAATATTTAGGTATTCTTTTACTTAATTATTATTCAGGAATCTTTCACATTCTGCATTTAAAAAATTATTTACTAATCTTTCTCCAAGGCAGTCTAATCTAGAAATGAAGAACTGTATTTTTACAGTACAGGTTTTTCTTTTTACAGTACACAGTTTTGCAGCTGAAACAAATTTTTAGAACTAGAACACTTAATTACCAGTCACCAATAGCACTTTTAGACAGGCTGGAGCCTACTTTCACTACAGACACTTCTAATTAAAAAACAAAACAAAAAACAAAACCAACCAAACAACACCAAGCAACAACAACCACCACCAACTTAGCTTATCCTATTCATATTTATTTGGTAGAAGTTTTACCCACATTCTTCTTGCTCCTAAAGTTATTTTCAGTAATTGTCAGCATTTATGTCTACTTCCCTGGCCATTACGAAATCTTATTTCTCACCAAAATATTCCATAGTCTATCATCAACCCACTCTTGTCCCCTTATCAATCTTCTTTAGCATGTGAAGTAGCATAATGGGAGCTGCCAAAAATTCTTCAGCAAAATGAGAAATCTCACAACTTAAAATCATAAACTAAGGAAGCAGGATTAAAACAATGACTGTTTCACCACCTCAACTAAGCTCTTAAAATTTATTATTTCTTCAATGTATGTACTTGGAATTTCAGAATGACAGAGCTTAGATTTTGCCTTATGTAGTCTAATATATTCACTACACTCAGGTGGTTAACTTTCACACAGACAAGAAAGAAAGTATACAAATAATGCACCAGAGAAAAATCTTGGATATTGGACAGAAATCACTGATTCCACCTTACAGTATCATGAGAATTTCTAAAAAAGGTCTTGAGTGTGCATTGTTATATTAATGTATAAAAGGATATAGCAGGATATTACCATAAATTTAAATAAAGCAAATATATGCCACATTACCAAAATTATGCCTTGTCTTTTTTTTATTTTAAATATATATATACACACACACTGGGGTAACAAAGACAAATTACTCAGAACTTCCAATCACAATCTGGAAAGGACTATCATTATGTGGTATTCACCTTTAAGCAAAGTAGTCTATTTCTGCACTTAAGTCAATGTTTTGTTCCTGGTACAAGGCTCAGCATACTGGTTAACTTGACTTAAACTTCTGAACTGCTGTCAGGTTTTAGGAGGTAACTAATCTTTCATTTGTATTTCATTGTGTGGCTGAAACTGTGCTTTATTGTATGTGGAGGGTTAGTGAGAACAGAGTGCCTCAAAGGGAGTCTAAGTCATTAGTACTTATTCTCTCCCATTTCAAAACTAGGTATTTTAATTGAACATATCACCAATTAATGTTATTCTTTCATAGTAAATAAACATCTTAATCATCCTTCCATGTATGACCAAATTAAAAAAAAAACAAACCAAACCAAAACCAAACAAATCTCAAGAAATCTGTATAAGCTGTTGTGTTTTGTTTTTTTTTTAAAGTTGGGTAATCTCTTTAGAAGCTTTTCAAATCAGTATTAACAGTCAGGCAGATAGATGTATCTTTGAGTAGAGTATCCCAAGTTGCTTATGGGTTTTTCTAAATAGTGCAAATACTTTCAGTTATCAAAAAACCTGAAGGATATGAAGATACCAAATCAATTTTTTGATTAATTTTAAGCTGATTTTTTTTTTCAGAGTATTAACCTTCAAGTGTCATCTCCCATATTTACAACTCTTTACATGAACCATCTCCATTATCAGAAAGCCTTTTTTAAAAGGCAAAGCATGCTATGAAAAAAACATTATTAATTTTATCTTAAAAGCATGGATTAGAGGCATAGTAAGTCCCACCAGAAGACACAATATATAAGCAATAAAACATGAGAAATTTGGTAAGGAAATAACACAAAACTGAACCTGGATGAACTCTTTAACACTCTGACAGAAATTATTTATTTAGAAAACTGTGCTGAAACACAGCATTAGTAATGATGAAGAGAAAATTACACTTAAGATATAGTGGAAAAGAAACCTATGTGATGATTTCTCAGAGCAGACTAATGATTACAATTTGCCAGACAATTCTAAGGCACCGTGACTGCAGAATATTAATATAGACCCAAACATATTTATAAGTAACTCAAAAGCAAACAAACAACAAAGCAAGGTGGTTAACTGGAAACCCACAGGTAGCTGAAGAACCATGCACTAGGGAGGAATATGATCTGATTAAGCAGAACCATCAGGCTACCTTTAGAAGTAGCATTTTGAAGTCAAGAGTATTAAGAACATCATTGTTTTCAATGTGTGCACACATACAGGATGTACAAGATGGTAAAGTGTGATAAACCTACAAAATAGAAAAAGAAAAATTTGTCAAAAAATAGATGTATGGTGCAAACACCTCTGTGTTCTTCGGAATACCTGCAGCACCCATTTCTACCACCAGGTTCCAGTCTGCAGACTGATATTGCTGCTCCCCCTCTCTTCTACCCCAATTCCTGCTGTAGCTCAACAGCATAGATTCGCTCTGCTCCTCACTTTGGAAGCAGCTGGACAGCACATCTAGGTAAAAAATCAGGGAAGTCTTTACAGTACTTCATGATGTTCTCAGCATCATGTAAAGAACAGTAACTGTAATCACTGCACCTCACCCATTTGAAGAACAACATTGTTACAGGCTATGACATAGTTATACAGAAATATATAATGGTATGCTTGAAAATCAAAGCTGAATACGATGATCATCTCTGTATACAAGAATACCTATTATCTGTTCATTATACTAAAGTTACCTCTAATTTTATTCATAAAATGTAAAAAATTTTATAGGAATCACCACTGCTAGATTCTTCATGTATTTTAATGCAGCTCTCATTTCTTTGGTGTTATACATTTAGACTTATCAAGACACTAATGGAAAAATGTAAAATCTAAATGAAGGATGTGTATTATTTGGGTTACTATGATCCTATAGAAGCATTTAGTCAGTCTTTACCAGGGCAATAAGACTTGCACTTATACAAATTCCTGTTATACCATGAGCTTGATTACTTAATTTTTTGGTTTATTCTTGCTGGGTCATGCATTTAGTAGTAGTATTTTTTATACTAAAAAACCCTGTATAATACTGTAAAATAAAATATTACAAACAGGAATATATCAAACTACCAACCACTTGAAAAACTATTTCTATAACAAATTCATTCATATAAAAGTTTACCTATTGTACTGCAAATAACTTGTATACCTGTACTGTTAGTTTTGAAGGTATTTCCATAGCCCTTCTCTTTCTCTGCATTTCAGAGACACGCTATGAACTAAGGACAAAGAACATCGTATGGCATGATGATATTCAACATTTAGAGGTGGAATTTGTACTGACAGTCAGTAAAGCAATAGTTAGGGTTGTGCTTTTATTGTTATACTCTAATGCTGTAACAATGCTAATGCAAGCCCACCCTATATGTAGTTCCCATATATTAGAACAAGATTTTATAAGAACAATTCAATACAAGACAGCTGGGAAAGGGGACACAATTAAGAGTTCTTAATTCCTTTTAAGGGATTTATATTCTTCTTGCTTTGAACAGTACTGCTAATAGCTAACAACTGTTCACTGACTAGCTTGATATAGAACATAATTTTAGAAGTCAGTGTCTGAACGAAAACCATCCACTAATCATACATTCCACAGAAGCACTATAAATGCACAGCTGCAGAACACCACAACAGAGCAGATGATAGTACTCAGGAAACACAAATTAGATACAATGGCTTTGATAGTTTATGTGACTGTATATTTAAACTCCATTTTCTATTGTTAATTTTGAAATAGAAGCAAAAACAACCCAGAAATAAGCTATTAAAATATATATAACCAATGACTTATTATTACTGTAAATATTTCTGACACTCAGAAAATTTTGTTTCTCATTACCTACTTCATACACCCAGGTTCAAATAATGACAGAATATTGACTAATTAGACCATCTAATATAAAAAGACAGCTCTCATATTCTCATAGTTCTGTTGTCACTAAAGATATGGTTAAAATAAATAACATCCATCAATATTTCAAATTGATAAATCGTTAAATTGGCATAGGACAAAAAACTCCTGCAGATCTGCATTTGTTTTCACAACTACAAATTTAACAATAGTATCATGACAGTGGCAATAACTAAAACACAGCTCCAGACCTTGAGCTATCCAACTATTTATGGTTGAGTTCAGTACCCAGTAAAAATTCTTTATTATTGTGAATCCTGTAGATTCTTCTTTTATTTAACCAAAAGTATTCTAGCATTTAAGAACCAAAAGGAGTCTGATGAAAACAATACTTTCTTAAATTTATTTTTATTTTTCTAACCATTAGATGGGTTTTGTGCAACTGAAGCTATTATTTCTAAGCTTGATCCTGCCCTTTTCTTGACTATTCTCAGCAGTACATCAGCATGTATCTTGTGACGTGTCCCCATAGCTTTAAAAAACCAACCAAACAAACAAAAAAACACAACCCTGTACTGATATTGTACAATGCAAAACATTTCCAAGCTTTAGTCTCTACAGAAAACAAATATCTTTTCATACTCCCTTGACATAAGGTTTATCATCAAGAACAATAAAGTGAACAGAAAAGCAGTATTACCACTGGATACAACAACTACTGGGTACGGAAAGGGTTAACAACTTCACAAACTATAGTACTGACAGGGTTTTTTTCTCTCTTCTCTGTGCTACAGGTATGGTAGAACCCATTACTATTGGGATACAGAAATACAAAGTCAAGATCAAACAAAAAAGTTATCAAATGGAAAACTGTCTGAGTCTCATTATCACTTAATAATGGTGCCAAAACCTCATGTCACCACTGAAAATTAAGGAAAAATATGGAAAATGAGACTGGGATAGATTAAATGAGGTTTTTGTCAGGCTACACTGTAAAGTATAAGAAACTGGATAATTACTTTGCCTAAAAAGGACAGCAGAAATCCCATTATATAACTTCACAGTTTGTCTATTATCAGGCTAGCACAAACAAGCACAAAACTCACAGAAATGACAGTGGGGACAAGTTCATTAAACCAAGAGCCAGATGGTTATTGCTAGAAGGGATCACACAAACACTTCATTTGCTGCTGCTGCCACCACACTCACACTTTGTTCTTGTAAGGGGAAAGAGGTTGTTTTAAAGTTCAGACGTATTTCCAGATTCAGTTTCCGAGAGAGCATTCCCTACTGTTCTGAGGAAGAACTCATTGCTCCGCCACAGTTTGTGTATTTTATCTCAAAGTCAGTACACAGCCAATAACATGTAACTACTACGTGTTGCTGACCATAACACACTTGTTGCTGTTCATTTGTCCTATTCTTTGCCTGGTGAGATTTAAAAAGCTGCTCATGAAAAGTGGACAGACAACAAGGAACATAGTAGCCTTTAGCATACTTTCTGAAGTTTGTATATGAAGCCTGGAATGACGTTCCTCTACAACTGTAATACAGATAAAAAGATCACGAAGAATCAGTTAACTACTAAAAGATCTAACCACAGGAACTGATAATTAGATGGTATTAAAAGTTACAGACTAATCTTAACATCTTGATTGATTGTTCAAACTTTCATATATATGAGTTGCAATTACTAATGTCATCATTTAGTTGATTCACTTAAGATATTTCAAGCCTTTTGCTGAAATTAGCTAAAGTGAACCCACACAATCACAGAATTATTGAGTCTGGAATAGACCTCCAAGATCATCAAGTCCAGCCTATGACCCAACACCATGACATCATCTAGACCATGTCACTATGCACCACATCCAATCTTTCCTTAAATACCTCCAGGGATGGTGACTCCACCACCTCCCTGGGCAGTCCATTCCAGTGTCCTTCCATGAGGAAGGACTTCCTAATATCCAACCTAAACCTCCCCTGGTGCAACTTCAGGCCATGCCCTCTTGTCCTGTCATTAGTTGCCTGGGAGAAGAGTCCAACACCTACCTGACTACAACTTCCTTTCAGGTAGTTGTAGAGAGCGATAATGTGATAACTTTTACATACAGAAAATAATTTACTAATCTATTTTAAGAAGAAATTTAAACCAACTATAGCAAAGACTGCGACTACTTTTTAAATACAATCTCATTCAGAGCTTACAAACTGAATCTCATGCTTTAGCACATAAAAAAACCTGTTTCTCTTTCAGTGGTGCACAGAAGTTAATTTCTAGAGATTAAAGATAGTGTACTAGCAAGCAATATTGTACTGGTTTTACTGTGAATTTCTTCCACAAGTGTCACTACAGACACGCCACAAGTTGCTAGTCAAAGGGAACTATTTGGTGCATACAAGACAGACACTCAGAAGGCAATCACAAAGCTTTCACCTGTGAAGTCCCTGTATCTTTAACTCTCAAATCTCAATTGCTGCTGAAATTGTTACCATTGCTTGAGATGCCCCTTTTAATTCTACACAGGGCAAAATATCACCATCTTGATTTAAACAATCTCCTCTAACAGATTTTCATTCTACAAAGAGTAAGGTTAGAGAGCAGAGAGCTTTGTGATGTCAACTACAGCATAAGCAGACCATTTTTTCATATATATCTCCTAAGGAATTTTATGGGATAGAAGGTTAGTAGTTCAATCTTGAGACATGCCCTACTGTCTTTAAACATTATGAGACCTGATGCTATGTTTTAAACCATTTTTACACTTTGTTAAATTCTCATTCTTCCCATCAGAAGTTCACCACAAGGTAAGCCACTGAGAACAGCACAAACATACAGAAAACTTCATTTATCAGTGGCTTAGCAGGAAATTACATGAATATATAGCATAAAGATCATGTGGAAAAAGACAATGTGTGTATATATATACAAAATCTTACCTAAAAAGGGAATACAGCAGTTGTTGAATGTTATAGAAATGTTCGTGGAGGAAAAATTACTCGGGCAATTAGTAATGCAGAAAATGGGGCAGAGAATAAATCTTTGAAACAGAAACCAGCTACTCATTTACATACCTTAAATTCAGTGTAAGCATATTAAAATTCCAGCCCCATATCTTGAAAAAATTACTTAAACCATGTACATACATGCAGTTCTTATGATATTTCAATAGAGCACAAAAGTAATGCTAAAACATAAATAAATGATTCTTCAGATTACCTTGCAAAATGTTACATTTTTGTTCAAAAAAGTCAAATTAATTTACAATAAAATGCATGGAAAAATCAAATTTCCACTTAGCAAAAAAGAACATTATTTCTACTGACCTTCAGGATCAAGGAGTTTCTCTATGCCCAGGTGCTGCCTGGCTATGTTGAATGCATGGTCTAATCGTTGCACAGGTGAGTGCTGAGAAGCAACAGTATTCCAATCAAATAGGTCTGGTCTAAAGTACAAATAAGAACAGTAAGTTTCTTCTTTTTTAGCATTAGATTTAATTATGTATTTCTACAACTATCCATCAGCTACTAGTTTTTTATTTTCTTAATGAAAGAACTCTTTCAGTCAGTCCTGGGTTTGCATACTATACACATCCACGTCCATCACCATCACATTAATCACTTCTCTTATTCTCCACTACATCCCAACAGCCTATAACCTGACTCATCCAAACCACCTGTTTTCACCCATAGTGGTTTGCTCCTGTCACTGACCAAAATCCCTGCAGTGGGCTTGCTTCCCCATTCCAGTCCTGAAGAGTGCTTGGGTGAGAAGGATCAAGTGCTATGGCTCTGCACATGGAGACTGGCTTGTGGCAGGCCAAGCTGGACAGATAACTGCTGAGGTCATTTTGCAGCAATCCTTGTCTCTCCAGCCACCAGTTTATACACGTCACATTTCCAAGAATGTAGTTTCTTCTGATATTACCATCTTGCTGTTTTATCCAATTGAAATTAGTCAACAGGTTCAAAAATTAATGATCTGGGATCATACACAGCATAGCTGTACCTGCTACTTCCCTTACACATTTTTGAGATAGATATAATATTGTGGTCAAATCATAAGTTTTAGCTGATGGGAGCAAAAATACTAGAGCACAATTTAAATGCTCTCGCAAGACAGAATGTCTCAAACTGAATTATTGCTCAGATAATACAAGGGCTCAGATAGTGTATCAACTGCAGTATTTGCAATATAAATAATGTAAATATCCTGATCTTTGGCATTTCATGTCATAGTTATCCATTAGAAGACCAGAATTTACTGTCAGACATGATGGAAAAAAAATGTTTAATCAAGTTTTTTGTAATTAATGTCCATTTAAAACAGAGAAAAACAACTACACTATTTGTGACTTTGATACAGTGTTCTAAATCAGAAAATGTTTAAATATGTAATTTTATCTACAGATAAATCAAGTATGTTACTTACACAAATTAAAATGTTGCAATTATTTATGACAGATTTACTTACCTTTCTATTAATTTAAAAAGTTCACTTTAAACAGCCTCCCATAATTATAATAGATAGAAAAAATGTTCACTACATCATACTATAATAATATCAAGAGAATAAAGGAAAAAGGACATGTACATAGTAGTAATTTCCCAGTTAGGCACAATTTTTTTCCATCATCCTTGTACTCAGTATGACTGGGATGGAGATAATTTTCTTCATAGCAGTCCATATGATACTGTGTTTTGGATTTGTGGTTAAAAAGCATTAATATCTAAACAATTTTTTTGGTTATTGCTGTATTTTTCTTACAAGACCTTCTCTTACATGAATCTGAAGTTAATTCATTTAAGATGCATATGGCAGTGAAATCTGAGGAGGTAATGAATTTTGCAAAGGTGTAGATTCAAGAAAACTAAAAGAAACAAAGCATAGACTCCAGAGGGAGAATTCTGAAGAAACAGAAACATTTTGAAGATTCTTTAACATCACAGGATGCAATGTTTTCATTTATTCAGAATTTCAGAAGGCCATTTCCTTAAGCTTTATATAGATCTAGCTAAGGTTATAATGCTGTAAGAATTGGGCTGAGATAAAATAATTTAGCAGAAGAGCAACTCACAGATTTAATTCACAACTACTTACCATGAGTGTATGCAGAAAGTAGGCACAGCTAGATTGTAAATATTACAATCTTTTTTTCAAAAGAGAAGTTGTGGTTTTGCTGCTTTTCCAGCTTTATACATATAAGAAATTCTTGTATACATCTTTAGTACTCTTACAATTAAATCAGGAGCCATGACTAGCATGTAACCTTGTAACTTGTTACAATAAAATTATTTTCATACCTCTTGCTATCACTGTTTTTACTTCTAATTTAATTTACCAAAGACAAACTTTTGCTTCTTCTTTCCAGGACCTCTTTTAAATACTATCTCCTTTCTTCCCTCCTCACTCTGAAGCAGAAACAGCTGCAGGGCAGAGCTTACTTCTAAGGCAGTCACCTGGCCTAAGTTCAAGTATTTTAAAGAATCAAGGAGGAAGGTAATGAATGTCACTTGTTCCTCCTTCAAAATCCTGATTAAAGGGTCAGGAAAGGACAAAAAAAAAAACAACAAAAAACCAAACCAAAACACACACACACACCGAAAACCCAAAACAACAAAACACCCCCCCCCCCAAAAAAAAAACAAACCAAAAAAAACCCCAACCAACCAAAGAGCACACACACATACAAAGAAAAAAAAACAAAAAACAACAAACCAAAACAAACAAAAAAAACAACTCAATAAAAGAGACAAAGCTCACTCTCTGATATCTGATACCCATCTGGAGGAAAAAGATTACAAGTAAATAGAGGAAGCGCTCTGTGATCTGGAGCCTGAAGTAGGGAGAGTTTGAGCTGTAGCAGGATTGACCTCTTACTTAGCAAAAGAGGCAGAGTTTCTGAATATTTTCTTGGCTTCGGTCTTTAATCCTAAAACCAGCCCTTGTGAACTCCAGACCCTGGATGGAGGAGAGAAAGCCTAGAGGATGGAAGACTATCCACTAGTTAGTAAAGACTGGGTTAGTAATCAGTTATGAAAATTCAATACACACAAGTCCATGGGCCCTGATGAGCTGCACCCAAGAGTGTTGAGAGAACTGGCTGATGTTGTCGCTCTACCATTCTCCGTCATTTTTGTGAGATCATGGCAAACAGGAGAGGAGCCTGAGGACTGGAGGAAAGCCAATGTCACTCCAGTCTTCAAAAAGGGCAAGAAGGAAGATCCAGGATCCAGTCAGCCTCACCTACATCCCTGGAAAAATGATGGAGTGGCTCATTCTGGAGGTAATCTCTAATCACATGAAAGAGAAGGTGGTGTTCAGGAGTAGTCAGCATGGATTTACCAAGGGGAAATCATGATTGACTAATCTGATAGCATTCTATGATATTGTGACTGAACGGACAGATGCAGTGAAACCAGTGGATGTAGTCTACCTTGACCTTAGTAAGGTGTTTTAACATAGTTTCCCATAACATCCTTGTGAACAAGCTCAGGAAGAGTGAGATAGAAGAACAGACAGATGGATTAAGAACCAGCTACACGATAGAGCCCAAAGAGTGGTGATCAATGATGCCAAGTCCCGCTGGAGACCTATAACTAATGGTGTCCCCCAAAGATCAGTGCTGAGTCCAGTCCTATTCAACATCTTCATCAATTACGTCAATGAAGGGACAAAGTGTCTTCTCAGCAAGTTTGCTGATGATACAAAACTGGGAGGTTTGGCTGATAAACCTGTGTGATTTGGACAGACTGGAGAGCTGGGCAAAGAGAAACCTAATGAGGTTCAACAAGAATAAGTGCAGAGTCCTGCAACTGAGAAGAAGTAATAAAATACAGCAGTACAGGTTAGGAGGTGATCAGTTAGAGAGCAGCTCTGTGGAGAAGGACCTTGGAGTTCTGGTGGACAACAAGTTACCCATGAGACAGCAATCTGCCCTTGTGGCCAAGAAGGCAAGTGGTATTCTGGGGTGCATTAAGAAGAGCGTGTCCAGCAGATTGAGGGAGGTTCTCCTCCCCGACTACTCTGCTCTAGTGAGACCTCACCTGGAGTATTGCATTCAGTTCTGGGCTCCCAAGTTCAAGAGGGACAGGGATCTACTTAAGAGAGCAGAGGGCTACAAGGATGATTAAGGGACTGGAACACCTGCCTTATGAGGAAAGGCTGAGAGACCTGGGGCTTTTTAGCCTGGAGAGGAGAAGACTGAGAGGGGATCTAATTAATGTGTACAAATATATGAGGGCTGGGTGTCAAGAAGAAAGGGGCAACCTCTTTTCACTTGTGTCCTGTGATAGGACAAGGGGCAATGGATCCATGCTGGCGTACAGGAAGTTCCACCTCAACATGAGGAAGACTTCTTTACTGTAAAGTTCACAGAGCACTGGAACAGGCTCCCCAGAGAGGTTGTGGAGCCTCATCTAGAGACGTTCAGGACACGTCTGGATGCATTCCTGTGCAACCTGCTCTGGATTCTACGGTTCTCCTCTGGCAGGGGGGATGGACCCAACAATTTCCAGAGGTCCCTTCCAATCCCTAACATTCTATGATTCTATGAAAATATTTTAATTTCCCTATATTCGTAGGGTGATGGTGCCACTCCACAGCCGCTGCCTTGTTTATTCAGTTCAATGCAGAACACATGGTTCAAGGAACCATATCCCAAGTTTCTGTTTCCATTGTGAAAATTCACACCCTGGGCTCATGGATGTTTCCTTGTAGCTTTGTCAAGTAACTCATGCTCCACTGCTTCTCACACTCTGTATTAAAAGAAATTGCTGAAGACCCTAAGTGTCTACAGAAAGATAATGATTATACAAATGGGAATATCTACGCTTTGTAAAATGACAGAGAAAGAGCATTAGAAATAGCTCATCAAAACAAAACTGTCAGCCATAAGCAAGGGAATGGTGGGTTAAAAGACTATGAGAGAAAAAGCTTCCCACTTGGAGTACTGCTTTCATAATATATTATGTCTATATTGTTAGTGCTTCATGCTATTCTTTTACTTTCTTTTAATACCTTCAAAGAGGGGCTGAGAGTATTTATCCAGGTACAAATTCCATGCTACTATCTGAATGTATTTAGACAAAAAAAAATCAAAACAAGAAAAACCCACAAACAAACATATCTTTATCTACTCAATTAACTTCCTCCTAATATTCCTCTCCTTCCCCCCTCCCCACCCTCAAAAGAAGCTGCCCACAAAGCTAGTGCAACAAAAATGTAGCAGAGGCTGTAAATTGAGGCTGAATATGGAAGATATTAAAGTATAAATGAGACACAAAAATTACTGTAAATATAAGAAAGTGTAAAAACTGTTATTTATTTTGAAGTTTATACGTATTTCCTTCAAAAAATTATTTGCCATTATCCTCTGTGAGATGCAAAGTTCACAAAACAAATTAATTTTGTTTCCCTGAAGTCACAGTAAAATAGTTTGACTAAAAAATTTCCTACTTATTGTATGTAGTGTTTTCCAAAAGTAGAATGTTAGTTAGATCTATTTGTAGTATGTTACAAGTTAAACAAATGAGTGCTTAGCCAATATTTCAAATGAGACAATATAAAGGCAACAGTGTAGTATATATTTTGATGTAGTTATAAAAAAAAAAAAGGCTTGAATTACTTTTAAAAGAAAAATCTAATTGCAAAAATACTAATGTGTTTTAGATAGATAGCAGGACTAACCACAGCATGTAGTAATTGATCTTAATAGCTTATAATTTTATGCCAAAATACCATTCCATAAAAGTACTATAAAGCACCATTTAAAAAAATAAAATGAAGTAAGACTGAGTTCAGAAAGAAAATTTAATATTTCCCTATTGTGAGAGACTGATTCCTTAGATGTCAAAAAGAAATTACTTTAATGCTACCAGAAAATACTATGCAAAAATGCAGCTAGCATCATTCTTTCAGTGTTGGAGAGATTTTAATTTGTTTTATTGAGGTTTGTGTAGTAGCGGACAGTCTGGGAATAGTGCAAAAAATTGGGAAAAAACACACACACCAGGCATCAGATCCACTATACGAGTTCAAACAATTTTCAAAAAGTGGCTAGCCTTTTTTCTGACAAATTCTGCTTCTGTTCTTGAGAATATTTGATGAAGACTGCACACACAAATTACAGCCTGAGGGTCTATGCTGAAGGCTTATGGCTTAACTCTGAAATACACCTGAAGGAAAGGTTAAACTTCAGTGACTTCAGTATCAAAAGGAGAAGCCTATTATTTGCAGTAAAGACTTTTTGAAGATTAAATAATGAAAGTCTTCCAAGTTTCAGGAATGATGAACATATGTTTTAAATCTTTAAAAATTAAATTTTCCACCAATATATTTTGTATATGTACTAGGTTATTTTCTAAGTAACCACAAAGACAAACATATCTGTTCTGACAATGAAATCAATAAATCCTTGCTTTTATTCAAGAGCCCATTTCAATATAAAAATTACTGTGAGAAAGATAGATACTAAAAGGCATTGTAGAAAGCGACAATAAGGAAGGAGGAAAAAATACAACAGAAAAAGTGAATTAATGAAATATGAAGGAATTAATTCAGAGACGAAAAAGAAAATGACATCTGGACCTTTGTGGAGAACGAGGAAATGGAAGAGAAAGTAGAAGAGGAGAACTGGGGAAACAGAAAATCAAACTGGGAAAACAGAGGAGCTAAATTCAAAAGTGTTTGTCTTCAGAGGTCTTGTCATTCTATGTATGTAAACCACAAAATTTTAAGCACAGGATGTGCGAGACACCAGGTTCCTCTGAGATTGAATGTAAACTGGTGTTGATCAACTTGTGTATT